>BPLR01011494.1:0-36191 GCA_021605095.1 Caerostris extrusa | reverse complement strand
TTGGCAAACGTTGGCGGGACAATGTTTCTACTCGGTAAAGTTTCGGTATGGTGAAATGATGTAGCCAGCCAGAATGCTTCCGGAGTCTGTCCCATTAGTTTTGAGATTTGTGCACTACCATCAAATTGCTTGGTCTTTCTCACTCACCATAAATGGGTTTTCAATTGCTATTAGTATGAGTTGTATTTCCATGATCCAACTATACAAGCAAATTTATGTAGCACATTAGCAGAAAATATTTATTTGCATTTCGAGATCTACGATCTAGAATTTCATGCGATTTTTATTGAGACAAATGAAACACTATGCATCATTGTTTACGTTCATCACTTTTCCTCAAGAGACAAAATAATTTCAAAGTGTTAACATGTATAAATTTTCTATACATACTATATACTGTGCCCAAAGTGGGCCAAGTATTTTGTCAGAGACTCTGCATTCGTTCTTTCCAAAATTAATTTCATCGCCTTCAGCTAAGTAATTCCCCTCTGGACTACAATGCACTTATGCCAACTTTTTCAATCCTCAATGCATGCTAAAATGTCATCGGCAGGGATGGCCTACAAAGCGCTCGGCGAGTTCGCGTTGAATCTCTTTCAATAGACTCAGAAAACGGTGTCCCCGGAGTGGTCTTTTGAGTTTAGGGAATAGCCAGAAGTCGCACGCTGTGAATACGGTGGCTGTGGAACGATGCGAGTTACATTTTTGGCGAAAAGTCTGAAGAATCAATGTAGTGTGAGCTGGCGCAGTCATTATTTCGGTACCGAATTGAGATTTGACATGTTTGAGGCCCAAGCACGGAATGACAGATCCTTTTTGAAATTCCACATCATCAGCAAGGTCTCTAATTGTAAATCGACGGTTTGCTGGCCCCAAATCTTTATTTTTGGATGTAAGCTTCTGCTCGGTGCGGATTGTTGATGGTCGACCTGAGCGATCTTCGTCTTCCAACGCGTTCTGCCTTCTTTTTGAGCTGTTTATACCATTTCTAAACATTTATTTCAATCATAGGAATACCACCTGAATGCCTTCTGCAACATTCTGTTCGTTTCAGCAAACGAAATTGAATGCAAGTTCTTTGCTCAATTAATTCAGACATTCCGAAATCGCTGGAATCAGTTTTTATCTCCTAAAGCATGTAACTCAAACAGTAGTGAATATTTTGGCGTCTAATTTCCCACAGATATCAAGGACAGTACCAGCAACCTAAGAAAAAAAAGAAAGTAAAATTCCATAAGCCCCGGGCATTTTAAATTGAAAACTGGTCTTACTTTTTGGACAAACTAGTAGCTTATCATGAACCCTTCACTGTATTTCTTCATTTTGTAGCTATTTCATCCAGGTTTAACGATTTTAATTTCTTAATGCTGCAACAGTAACAAGCACTTCACAAGTCGATGTTCTTGACCAGGATAAGGAACAACTTTTTAATAGATGCAAGGCGTTCCTTGTGCGTTTACAGATTTACAGATATAAAATTTTATAAATTTACATATTTATTATTATTTATAGATTTACAGATTTTTATAGCGCCTTTGAATTTATTTTTATCCATTTGAGATTTTCACACTTGATTCCAAGATCTGATGCTGTGTCAAACATGCATGATAATATTTGGGAAATACCCTGCATTTGCGGTGGGAGAAACCTCGGGATGGAGAAATCCGTATGGGAGAAAACCCGGAACTCCCACTAGGTAGTCCGACTAACGAGGCAATATGATGGTACATCCCAAACACCACCGAGTCACTTCGTTATGAAATAGTGTCTACAACAAAGCCCGCCACCATCAACCTCAGCTAATCTGGTGTAGTCTGATTAGCTTGAGACAGGGATCTCAGTTTAAGGTGGATTCTGAACCACACATCTATGCTATCGCCTGGATTCGAATCCGAACTCTGTGGTATCAGAGGCCAGAACGCTAGCCAATCAACCATCAGACCGCGGCGTCAGCCATAATGCTTACCAGTAGCTCATGTTATCCTGAGACATGAGTCTTGAAAAAAACCTCAATAAAATAATAACAACAACAACAAAAATGATATGTTAAAATGTTTAAAAGTTAAAATAAATTAAAAAGTTAAATTATTATTTAATTAATTTAAGAACGAAATGTTAATTTTATATGAAATAAAATAATTCTTAAAAATAATTATTTTAAAAAATTGTCATCAAAAAAGAGTACACGTATTCAAAGTCTGTTCATAATAAAGCAAGTTTTCCTTTTAGAAATTCGAGACAAATTTTTATACGTAAAAGACGAACTTATTTAAAGTTTCATGGTATGAAAAGATAGTAACATTTTTATATTTCAATTTTATATTAAAAAGGGAAAATTCACTTATAAACCCATTTAAATAATGTTTCAGTTTCCTTTTTTGTGTGCCCTTAAAATAAGTAGAGTTGCGCAACTCATTTTAAAAAATCATTAAATCACACTTCGCGAAGTCTATCAGTTGAAAGTTAAAAAAGAAGGAATTTTTAATTTTTTAAAAATCTCTGTGCCGTGTATGTAATCCCACAGTGTCCTGTAGTGTGGGACGAACATGTCATCTGTAATTTTACTCAAGGATGGAAGGAAAGGGCAAATACTGTGGGAAGAAGCAACTGTAAGTAGAAGTCTGATTTGTCGCTGAAGAAGGAGAGCAATGCTATCCGGAAGAACTTTTAAGTTAGAACTACCCTCATTTGTATATCATATGAGGAGAAAACAGGAAACACACTTGGTAGTTGGGCTAACGAAACAAGATGCTGAACAACATAAACATCATCAAGTCTCCTACTTTTTTTTTTTGAAAAGTGTCTGCACATTAAAGCCGCCAGCGGACTGAACCTCAGCCTTAAAGGCGACCAGCGGAACGTGTTACCAGTGAACCAATAGTCGGGTAAAAAAAAATGTTTTTTTGATAAAATATAGTTTTGTTAAAAAATATCTGAATAGAGTTACAAAAAAAAAATGTTTCTTAAAATGTTAAAACGTTAATTAATTAATTTAAGAAAGAAATCTTAATTTTTATAAATAAAATAATTCTTAAAAAGAGTTATTTAAAACAATTTCCATCAAAGAGTACACGTATTCAAAGTATGTTCATAATAAACGCGTTTTTCTTTCAAAAATTCGAGACAAATTTTTATTCCTAAAAGAACTTATTTAAAGTTTCATGTTATGAAAAGATAAGAGTATGTAACATTTTATATTTCAATTTTATATTAAGTAGAAGAAAATTCACTTATAAACCCATTTAAATAATGCTTCAGTTTTTTTTTTTTGTGTGCCATTAAAATAAGTGGAGTTGCGCAACTCATTTAAGAAATCATTAAATCACTCCTCGCGAAGGCTATCAGCTGAAAGTTGAAAAGAAGGACATTTTTTTTTAAAAAATGGTTGAACTAAAACGTCTAACGTCGACAGTTTTAAATTAATTAAACTTGGAGTACCAAAAAAGAAAAGCGTTACCTGCCGACAACTCAATTTGGTTTTTTTTTTTTTTTGTTCCTTTTAAGAGTCCTTTGTTGCCACTTGACTTTTTACTTTTTCTTTATTTTCAAATTATTTTTGCCCTTTTTTTTTTCTTTTTTTCTTTTTTTTTTTTTTTTTTATAATCACTGTAGTTAGATTTCCTTAAGACACGGAATTCCGTTGTTTTTCTTCGTTTTCTTTATATTTCTGCCTCTTTATGCCATTTTTTAATAAAAAAAAAAGAACTTTTATCAGTTAGCCTTTTTAGAAAGAAACGAAATAGAACGTTTGTGTTTCGTTATACATTTTTTTTTGTGTGTGTTTCTTTTTACATATATTGCTCTCTTTTTAGAAAAAAATATATAAATAAATGTTTCTTATCGTCGTTTTCTGAAAAAAAAAATGAAACCAAGTATTGGCAGTTATTCGTTGCAAGGATAAGTTTTTCTCTAATAAAGTGAGTGATATTCAAATAAAAAAAAAATAAGATATCTATTCAAAAGGGAATTGTTTTAAATAAAAAAAGGGATCTCAGTTACTTATTGAGTATTGTTCTTTTTTTCTTTTTTTTTTTTTAGTTTTTACAATTGTTTAATTGTTTGAAATACTTTTTTAAATAACTATTGTAATAATGAAAAAAAAAAAAAAAAAAAAAAAAAAAAAAAAAAAAAAAAATTAGAATAGTTAAGCGAATAACAGTTTATTGCTTATTGTGAAATAGGATATTTAAAAATTTATTAGCTTCCAAATAAACAGCTAAACTTATAGAAACAAAGAATATCTTAAATTAATAATGAGATTCGCTTTCGATAAATTGAGAAAGAATGATGAAATTAAAAGAATTTTCAACATTTTTTACAGTAAAACAATTTTTTATTTATTTCATGAACTCTGAATACAAATGCATTTATTTTTTGTTTACTCGCTAAAATAATTTAAAAATAAAATTTTTTTTTCTTTTCTAATAAAAAGAAATTGTTTTTCTTTTTCTAATAAAAGAAATTGTTTTTGTTAAAAAATGCTAGGAGGGAAAAAACATGATAAAAGATGTTCTGTAAGAGTTGTTTCCTTTCGTTAACAGAGACTATGCACGAAAAACAATACTAAGGCCCATTAACGCTTTTTATTTTTTAGTGAGCGTTTTGTTTATTTTGGTACTCCTTGACACTAAGTGGCAATTTATGCTTAAATAATTGAACTTTATGCTTTAAAAACAAAATTTGAATATCTATAGATTAATACTAAACATTGTTGCAGAATATGTCATTAAATTTTATATTGCCTTAAAAAAAGATGTGAAAGTATTGAAGTGGTTTAGAACTGGGTCCAGACAAAAAAATTCGAGACAAATTTTCATTCGTAAAAGAACTTATTTAAAGTTTCATATTATGAAAAGATCTAACATTTTACATTAAGAAGAGGAAAATTCACTTATAAACCCATTTAAATAATGCTTCAGTTTTCTTTTTTGTGTGTCATTGAAATAAGTAGAGTTGCGCAACTCATTTAAGAAATCATTAAATCACTCCTCGCGAAGTCTATCAGCTGAAAGTTGAAAAGAAGGAATTTTTTTAAAAATGGTTGAACTTAAAACGTCTAACGGCGACAGTTTTAAATTAATTAAACTTGGAGTACCAAAAGAAAAAGCTTTACCTGCCGACAACTCAATTTGGTTTTTTCTTTGTTCCTTTTTAAGAGTCTTTTGCTGCCACTTGACTTTTTACTTTCCTTATTTTCAAATTTTTTATTTTTTTAATTTTTTTTTAATTTTTGCTTTTATTTTATAATCACTGCAGTTAGATTTCCTTAAGAAACGGAATTCCGTTGTTTCTCTTCGTTTTCTTTATATTTCTGCCTCTTTATGCCATTTTTTTTAAATAAAAAAAAAGAAGTTTTATCCAGTTAGCCATTTTCAGAAAGAAACGAAATAGAACGTTTGTGTTTCGTTAGATATATTTTTTTTTTTGTGTGTGTGTTTCTTTTTACTTATATTGCTCTCTTTTAAAAAAATTTTTAGAATAAAATATATAAATAAATGTTTCTTATCGAAGTTAAAAAAAAAAAAAAAAAAAATCCAACTAAGTATTGGCAGTTATAAAGAAATTTTCTTTTTTAAAAAGATGGTAGGAGGGGAAAAAAAATAATGATAAAAGATGTTCTGTAAAAGTTGTTTCCTTTCGTTAACAGACACTATGTAGGAAAAAAGCAATACTAAGTCACAATAACCCTTTTTTTAAGTGAGCTTTTTGTTTATGCTTAAATAATTGAACTTTATGCTTTAAAACCAATATTTGAATATCTATAGATTAATACTAAACATTGTTACAGAATATGCCATTAAATTTTATATTGTCTTTAAAAATATGAGAGCTTTGAAATAGTTTAGAACTGGGTAGAGACAAATTTTTATTCGTAAAAAGAAGAACTTATTTAAAGTTTTATGTTATGAAAAGATAAAAATATGTAACATTTTATATTAAGAAGATGAAAATTCACTTATAAACCCATTTAAATAATGTTTCAGTTTTTTTTTTTCTTTTCTGTGTCATTAAAATAAGTGAAGTTGCGCAACTCATTTAAGAAATCATTAAATCACTTCTCGCGAAGTCTATCAGCTGAAAGTTGAAAAAGAAGGAAATTTCTTAAAATGGTTGAACTTTTGAAACGTCTAACGGCGACAGTTTTAAATTAATTAAACTTGGAGTACCGAAAGAAAAGCGTTACCTGCCGACAACTCAATTTGGTTTTTTTGTTCCTTTTAAGAGCTTTTTGTTGCCACTTGACTTTTTACTTTCTTTATTTTCAAATTTTTTTTTTTCCTTTTTTTCACCTTTTTTTTTTTTTTTTATAATCACTGTAGTTAGATTTCCTTAAGAAACGAATTCCGTTGTTTCTCTTCGTTTTCTTTATATTTCTGCCTCTTTATGCCATTTTTTGAAATAAAAAAAAAAGAGCTTTTTTATCAAGTTAGCCATTTTTAGAAAGAAACGAAATAGAACGTTTGTGTTTCGTTATATATTTTTTTTTGTGTGTTTGGCTTTACTTATATTGCCGTCTTTTTAGAAAAAAATTCTTTAAAAATGTATAAATAAATGTTTCTTATCGTAGTTCTTTTTTAAAAAAAATGAAACGAAGTATTGGTAGTTATTCGTTACAAGGATAAGTTTTCTCTAATAAAGTGAGTGATATTCAAATAAAAAAAATAAGATGCCAATTCAAAGGGAATTGTTTTAAATAAAAAAAAGATATCTCAGTTACTTATTGAGCATCGTTCTTATATTTTTTTTACATTTATTTAATTGTTTAAAATACTTTTTTTAGATAATATAATAATGCGAAAAAAAAAAAATAATTAATAATAGCTTATTGCTTATTGTGAAATAGGATACTTAAAAATTTATTAGTATCTGAATAAACAGCTAAACATATAGAAACAAAGAATATCCTGAATTAATAATGAGATTAGCTTTCAATAAATTGAAATATCCCAGCGAAATCATTTAAAGAATTATCAACTTTTTTAAAGTAAAAATGCTTTTTAAATGTTTAATGAAGTTTCATTAGAAATGCATTTATTTTTGTTTACTCACAAAAGAATTTTAAAAAGAAAAAATAAACCGAGAAATTGTTTTGTCTTTTTTCTAATAATAAAGAAATTTTCTTTTTAAAAAGATGCCAGGAGGGAAAAAAAATGATAAAAAAGATGTTCTGTAAAAGTTGTTTCCTTTCGTTAACAGATACTACAAGGAAAACAATGCTAAGGTGTATTAACTTTTTTTTGTGACCGTTTTGCTTATTGTGTTGCTACTTTTATATTAAGTGGTAATTTATGCTTAAATAATTGAATTACTATTTGTTTTAAAAAATTTGAATATCTGTAGATTAATATTAAACATTGCTACAGAATAGGTCATTAAATTTTATATTTCTTTAAAAAAGATTTGAAGTGATTTAGAACGAGTTATAAACGCCATATATATGTATATATACATAGACACACACACACAAAAGAATTTTTACTTTAATATTAATAAGAAAATCTGAATAGTATAATTTATAAAAGGATTTTAATGTACAATAATTTTTTAATTATAGCAAATATTAAGCTTGAATTTCAGTAATTTCAGCTTAAGTTTTAAGAATTAGTTAAGTTTTTTTTGTTTCCTTCATGAAATTTCGTTATAAATGAATTTATTTTTGATTACCTACCAAAATAATTTTAGAAGAAAATAAATCGAGAAATTGTCTTACTTTTCTAATAATAACAAAATTTTCTTTGTTAAAAAAAAAGTTAGGGTAACAAAAAGATAAAAGGTTTTCTGTAAAAGTAGTTTCATTTCATTAACATATATCTATGCAGAAAAAACAATGCTAAGGTGCATTAACTTTCTTTTTTAGTGGGCTTTTTTTATTTATTGTGTTAATCGTGCTAGGTCTTAATTTATACTTATATAATTGAATTTTGTGCTTTAAAAATAATATTTGAATTCTATACTAGAATATCTATACTAGATTTTATGTTGTATTTTAAAAATATATAAGAGCTTTCACACACACACACACACACACACACACACACACACACACACACACACACACACACACACACACACACACACACACACACACACACACACACACACACACACACACACACACACACACACACACATAACACACACACACACACACACACACACACACACACACACACACACACACACAATTTTTACTTTAATATTATGATTAGTATAATAATATTCATGATTAGTATAATTATTAAAAGGATTTTAATCTGAAATATTTCTTTAATTACAGCAAATATTAATCTTCAATTTTATAAGAATAAAATTTAAAGCTATTAAACAAAATTCTCTGCTGTGAGTTTTTCATATTTATATTAAACATTATTTATTTATTCACTTCAATCTATAATAATATTATATATTATTATAGAGTCTTAAGTAAAGCAAATAAAAAGTTTATAGAGAAACAAAATTTTATAATTAAAAATCAGAATGAGCAACACAATTATCTATTTACAATTGCATCTATTAAATTTTTTTTAAATTTATCTTCATTTTTATATTTAAATATAGAATAGATGAATTTCATGTATCAAATGAAATCATCTCTAATTCTTTGACAAAAACTAAATGCTCACATTTTCTAGAGAATCGAAAAATGTCCATCAATTTATTTAAACCGTCACGTATTAATAAACAACCTTATAACCATTTTGCTCAACAATTTGAAAATATTTTGAATTTAAAAAGCAGTTGTTTAACGGTGAATAAACCTGAAAATAAATGATAGGATCTTATAACTGAATAAACATAAATATAATGGAAATTGTGAATGTAAACCTACCATAAATGAAAATAAACGATCTTAGTTTAAAAGTAAGAATATTAAAGTTGAAATGTTTTTTTTTTTTTTTTTTAATTTAAAAAACAAACAAACTAAAAACGATTTATCATATAATAAAAATATTAAAAAATACCAAAATATAAACAATATAACTAAAAACATAACAAAGTAGACAGTTACAGTCAACATTGAAAAAAAAAAAAATGCAAAATTTAAAAAAATAAAAATAAATAAACCAAAACAGGATAAGTAAGACCATTTATCACAATTTAGTTGTTACATATTTCTTTGATTTTTTAACGTTTTCTCCTTTTTTTTCGGCTGTAACAATGACAAAATGGCGTAGCTCACAACTGTATTGTCGAAGGAAATTCGATAATTGTAACATAACAATTCAAATCAGTGATAAGAAACTGTCGTGGCTTACATTGGAGTAAAAAAAAATGGCAGAGAAAATTATGATTAATGTTTCTTTTTCTTACTCTTTCTTATTTCGAAGAATAAATTGTTATTGAAGGATCTTAGAAATGTTACAAAGGCAGCCTATTAGTTTATTGTTGATAGCTTTCTTTGTATAAAGTGATCTTTGTAAAAAATGTAATCCTATAACAACAAGGGATATCTAGTGAAAGTCTTCTGAATTTAGTAGCTGAATACTTTGAGAATTTATTGTCAGACTTGAGATTTCATCGCTATTGGTTGTTTATAGTACTTATATTATATTGCATAAAAGTGGATTTGTTTTATCTGTTTATTTTTTAATGCAGGATCTCTTTTCTTCATTACATTTGGGGAAAACATAAACTTTAATACAATATGGCACGAATGTATGTAATCTTTTACTTATTATTATTTATATCGAATTTTATCATTGTTACAATTTAATAATTAGTAAAATTGATTAGAGTAAAATTAATTACTGTAAAATTAAATTTACTAAAATTAGTAATAGTTAGTAAAATTGTGCTAATGAACTTTGTCAGTGTTACCATTTAATAGTTAGTAAAAATTGTAAAATTAGAATAAAATTAAAATTAATAATAAATAAGTAAAATTAATTGCTGTAAAATAAAATTTACTAAAATTAGCAATAGTTAGTAAAAATTGTGACATTAATTAGAATAAAATTAAAATTAATAGCTAACATACGAATAATAACAGTAAGTAAGTAATAAATAAATAAAATGAATTACAATAAAATTCGATTTACTAAAATTAGTAATAGTTAGTAAAATAGTGCTCATAAACTTTATCAGTGTTGAAATTTAATATTAAAAATTGTAAATTTAATTAGTAAAATTAAAATTAGTAATAAATTAGTAAATAAGCAATAAATAAGTAAAATTAATTTCAATAAAATTAGATTTATTAAAATTAGTAATAATTATATAGTATATGCTGTCTAAGTTTTTATCAGCTGCATTAGAAAAAAAATAATAGTATATTAGTAATAATAGTATTATTATAAATAAGTAAAAATTAGATTTACTAAAATTAGTAATAATTCGTAAAATTATGTTCACAAACTTTCTCAGTGCTGAATTGCTATTAATATAAAACAAAATTAAAATAATATAAATTTTATAAAATATTCTTAAAGATATAAAATATTGAATAAAAAATTGTTGCATAGTTTAATTGAAACAAGAGATTAAATAATTCCTTACGTAAAATTACTTCACAATTTTACATACGAATAATAATTAGAACATTATAAATAATTCCATTATCAAATTATTAATGGAAATTTAATGAAAAATATTAAAATTCAAGCTAATGGAATTTCAATTAGTACAAATTCAATTAGTCTAAAGAATCTATGAATCTATTAGTCTAAAGAAAATTTAAAGGTTCGTGTCAAAAAGTTTAAATCTTATTGAATAAATATCCAGTTTATAACACGATTTTTATTACAACCATTAAAAATAAAGGAAATTAAATCAAACAATTTTTATTTAATGTTTTAAATTCTTATATAAAAATATATTAAGAAAAATTTGAAAATTTAAAGAAAATGGATTATATATTTGACAAAACCGTGCTATTATTTATTTAGGTACACTTTTAATTTATTATCCGGGATACACAATTGCAGGGGAATTTTGTAACTATAATAATTTAATTTCCTGTTTGCATTAAACCATGAGGTAATTTTTTTTATCTTTGCAGTTTAATTATTTTATGCATTTAAAAAAGTGTTTTTTTTTTATAAAAAGTTTTTTTTTTAAACTATTTTTTATTATATTTATTTTATTATTTATTATTATTTATTTTATTTTTTGTTATTTATTTTATTATTTATTTATTTTTATGTTTTATATTTAGTTATTTTTTATTTACTTTTATCTTTAATTATTTTTTTTCTACTTTTTAATCATACTTACGCATTATCCACCAAATTAAACACCTTCTCCCCCCTCCAATTTTCAATAATGAATAAGCTCAGTTATATTTCAAGAATTCCTTTATTGTTTACTTTACGGTAAGACAACATTTTTTATCTTAAATTATCTTAGATAGTGTGTTCACAAACTCTATATTTCCGTTAATACATCAATGTTTACAGGCCAATGTAGGTTACCACCAAATTCTAAAATCTCAAAACATAGATGACAGCATGTTTTTACTCAATTCTCTTTTACTAAGGGACCATAAACACATAGTTTCTAAGGGACCATCAACTCATTCAACGGCTGTACGAGATGGCAGCATTGTTGTAGGCCTAATGAGGCCATGTTGATCCATTGATATTAGGATTCATTATGTTCTTGATTAAAACTGCCCCGCCATCAATAAATCAACATGATTGTATACGTTTGCAGATAAAACACAAAGTCTGATCAATAAGTTTTACAAAAGAATAGAAAACGCAATTTTTTTTGCATTGATTCACTTTTATTTTTCGACATATTTCTCTTTCGCTAGATCAACTCTGCCTAGGGTTTCTTCAATTTCTACAAGTCATCCAAAAATAGGATTTCGGAAGATCCTCAGAATAAGCTTTTGTTTCTTTGCTCGACGTGATTCTTCTCCTCACAAGCCACTTTTCATATTTAAGAAGAGAAAAAAAAAGTCACTGGATGCCAAATCTGGTGAATACGGGGGTTGAGACACAATTTCAAATTCAATTCATCCATTTTCGTCATCAAAATAGCACAAGTATGCGCCCGAGCATACTCTTGGCGAAAGAGCATTTTCTTCTTTGACAAATGTGGACATATTTTTCTTATTTAATTGTTCAAATGATTCAATAATGACGCATAGCACTTTCTATTTAACATACATCCTTTCTCCAAGTAGTCAATGCAGATGTTTTCCAGTTCATCTCCAAAACTATGGTCATCACCCTTGCTAGTTGAATTCACCGTTTTTGCCTTATGTGATGAACTATCTCTGCTAACATGTCTATCCATGTGCTGTCCTTTCAAATATATTTCAAATTTGCCTTTTCATTGTTTTATTTAACAAATTAACGCAACAACACCTGACAACACACATATAAATCTATAAAAATCTATTTATAATATAATTACCAAATCGCTTTAGACAGATTCCAAATAAGGTCTTGCCTTAGCCAATTCCAATTCCAATCTGATGCATCCCCCCATAGAATAGGGAAGATACTCGTTATGGTTTCCCTCTTGCAGGGGTTATCAAATATCCGTGCCACGAGTTGCCCCACCTAACATGGAGCCACTGTTTGACTATTCTTTCTTCTTTGGAGTGTAATGATGCTCACAGAACACCGCCAGGATTGTGAAGGAAAAACAGCTATTGAATCGACAACACGATATTTTCCATTGTGAGCAAAAAGGTACACCCGCCTTTCCGGCATTTTTCATGTTTAATTTTGCGTGTAATATTGAAACCCCGCTCAGAAAATTTGGCGCTTTCATAGATCACTTAACGTCATATCATAGACTTCATCAATTATTTTGGGGTATTCACTTCTAGAGGACGTCTAACCAATGTTCATAACTTATGGCTGTAAGTGACTCCATGTAAACTTATTTATTTAATTGTAAACAGTATTAAATGAAGGTTACTTTGTCGCTCTACGGTCATTTTTGCGCACTTTGGACTAATTAGACCGGGACCTACAGTTTAATGTGGATTCCGAACCACCAACAAACATCCATGCCATAGCCAGGATTCGAACCTGAAGCCTGTGGTACCAAAGGCCAGAGAGCTAGTGAATTGGACATCAGATCCGCACATCATTAGGTAAATAAAATGAGATTAATTTTCATATATGACTTGTTTTTATTTTATTGTTGAAAGATTATACGATCAATAAATCTACAACAAATTTAAAACAAGTAATGTAACATTTTTTTTTTTTAAAGTCAATTCCTACTTTTTTTCACTCTATTGCAGAACTATTCCTTTACAAATAAAGTTGAAATTTTCCTCTTACATCTGGCGCCATCTATTATTAGATACATGTAACTTAAATCTAAAAAAAACGATAATTAATTAATTAAATTTAATTACTGAATTAATACTTGAAAAAACCATATTAACCACAAGTGTCATCCACTGCAAGTTCAAAAAAAAATGTATTTGAACTTGAGTGGATGAATAAAAGTATTTCATTAACGATTGAAAATTGAACAAGATATATATATAGGTAGGGAGAGAGGGGGCCTGAATGGCCGAGTAGCTAGAGCTCTGACGCTCGCTACCACAGGTTTCGGGTTCGAATCCCGGAGGTGCCATGGATGTTTGTAATGTTCGGAATCTACTTCAAACCGTAGGTCCCGATCTAACATGGCCGTAGAGCGTTTGCTCGTAGGGTATTGTTACTCCGCGTCCGTGGCTTAGCTTCAAGGTACACGCACCTCCTGGGTAGTGCTAAGTGAGTAACGTCTGTGCAGCGCTTGCCTTAAGGCATCTAAGTGTTTGCCAGCTGCATTGGAACAAAAAAAAAATATATATAGGGAGAGTGTGAACTAATAGTAGGAATTGAAAAAAAAAATGTTTTCGTTAGAATAATGTAAATTAATAAAATTAAACACTCTTACTTAAGTTTGGGCATAGTTGAAATTGCAGAATACATATAATAAATGTCCATGCTTACAAACACCGGTCCAAACTCGAAAAGCTTTCCACCCAAAATCGAGAAATAACACAAAGCTAGTTGTGGCACGAAATCTGGAAACAAAGTATTCGATTTTTGTGCGCCACTGCTAAAAACGGAAACCGAATGTTGTTCATTTGCATATAAATAACGCCTTCGTCCATTTCCCCTAATGTTCGCAATCAATACTCATTGAAAACTTTTTTCGCGACGCGAGCCGCTTTCGGAGTTTCTTCGCTTTTGAGAGTGGCACATGGCATCAGCCGAACAAGCGCTTCATTAACTGGCGGCGGATGCGCTGATGGGGTGTAGGGGGCGGGGTTGTTAAACTGTCATTCCCTCCCATCCTATCTGTAGGGGGTGGGAGGAGAGTTCGAAAGAAGGTACAATTAAGGCCCTTGTTTGCTACGAAGTGATTCAATCAATATATACAATGTTTGCTATTTTGAAAAAGTAAATGAAGTATATTGGAAAAAAAGAGTTGGTGAACTGTATTATCTCTAATAATCATTAAGTGCTCCTTTTTTTTTATAAAGTATATTTTATCTAAAGCTATTCAAATATGCTAAAAATTAAATTTTTGTAAAAATATAGATTTAAAAAGTTTTAATTATAAAAAGTTTGAAGCTCCAGCTTGCTAAAACGGTTTTTATTTTGTCACAGGTAGAAATTGAATTGCCAGCATTTCGAGAATTTCTAAAACAATTTACAGTACTTATTCGAAACGCATTTTCTGTATTTGTTTGGTTTGTCGCTCTACGGTCCTTTTGTGCAAATTTTGGGTTAATTAGACCGGTACGTACACTTCGAATCTCGGCAGTGCCTGCTTGTAGTGGTTCTAAATTCCCTTTAAACGGTGGGTTCAGTCTAATATGACTGTAGAGCGTTGTGTTAAGTTTAATCAATCTTCAGCCTTCGTGATTTCTCGTTAAAATGAAGTTGCATATTACGCTTAGTCATGGACCATTCGCTTGCAACGGGGTTTTATGACCTGGTGTAGACTTTGTTGCAACAGGGGATTCCTAACAACAACAACAACAACAACAATAATAACATACATAATATAATAAAATGCCGCCTGAAAACGATAAAGAGCGAACATTGTCTTTCTTTGGTCTTTTAGGAAGAAGTGTTTCGCATTTGCGTGCCGTATGGGAGAAAACTAGAAAAATTCCCACTAATTAGAATTAGATAGAATATTTATATGTTTTACATATTTTTCTCCATCGACTGTGAGGTTTCTTATTTCTGAAAGCAGTAGCCGCGTACACGTACTACCAGAAGGAATTGACTTATTGTTAACTCACTCATTAGCTTGGTACGATAGAGATAGGAGTTAAAGTCCAACAATGAGAGATTATCTATTAGATTTTAATCTGCAGGGAAAATAACTGATTGCATTAAATCTATAAAAGAAATATAACCTGAATTGGAGAAATTTATTAACGATTAAAGTTTTACGTTAACTATGTTATAGTTATAGCAAAGTTTTAATAATATTAACATAATTAATAAGTTAAAATCGAGAGTGAACATAAAACGGAGATATAATTAAAACCCGGAAGAAGAAATAATAAAGCAATAAACTCGTCTGGAATACTGTTTAACTAGATTTAGTTAGACCGAAATAAACTACCAAAGAATAAAATTGTCTGGGAGAGAGTACAAAACACTAAAAGATATTCTTTAATTGCACTAGCTATAAAACATCACTAATCAGATGGGACTAGAAGGCCATCATTTATGCTAATAAGAACTAAAGTAGACTGAAAACGTTTTAAGTGCTGCTTTTAATCATTTCTTTTGCTCTAGAGTTAATTATACTTTTTGCAATTCTAAGCATTCTTTACTAATACAATTGATTAGCAGTAGATTTAGCGTTATCCAGAGACTTCCTTCATTTATAGGAAGATAAATATTCACCTGGAAGTTTTTCGGGCTTCATTTGTATTACGTATAAGGAAAATTTGGACCTGAACGGCCGAGTGGCTAGCGCTCTGGCGTTCGGTACCACAGGTTTCGGGTTCAAGTCCCGGATGTTTGTAGTGGTTCGGAATCCATAGTTCTTTAGTTAAATTATAGTTCTCTGTCTAAATATGACTGTTGGGAGACCTGTTGGGAGACTACTTCGTAAAAAGAAAAACATCTTCTTTCTCGAAATCTGCCAGTAGACAGACGGCCTTGGTGACGGCCTTGGATGATGATAAGGAAAATTAAATATGATATTTAAATTCAATTGGATTCACAAGTACCAAATATGAAGTGATTACCTTACTTCAGATCTAATGAAGAAATGTGTCTAATACGCAGCCTAATGTAGAGGTAAAAAGGGTAAAAACCATAAGTTCGCATCTCGCGGAGGCATGTGTTGCAGGCGTTTTTGCATTTTTCAGGATTAGACTGTACAGACAACTTGACGTGATGTCACGTTGACGTCTCATATGAGCGTTGGACAGTAGAGCTGGCAACTCTACCTCGTAAAAAAAAAAAAACAACTCTTGTCTCGAAATCTACCAGTAGGTAGACGGCCTTGGCCCACACTGGGCTGTTACGTCAATGATGATGACAAGGAAAATTAAATATGACATTTAAATTCAATTGGATTCCAAAGTACCAAATATGAAGAGATTAATTTACTTCAGATCTGATGAAGAAATGTGTCCAATACGCAGCCTAATGGTAAAAAACCATAAGTTCGCCTCTCGTGCAGGCGTTTTTGCCTTTTCAGGATTAGACTATGCAGACAACTTCTATCGACAATTAATCTTCCAAATGGAAGGTTTCGTAGGTTTTTCCATTACACGCAATTGTGACCGACCATCTATAATGATTAATACAAATTTTTTTTCCAATAAACCAACTAAATAATTTCATGTGAATTAGGGGTTTAAAGTATGATATATTAAAAAATAAATGTATTATAGTTAGTCCAAAATATTATTGTTTTAAAATTTAATTTTGTTCAATGAAAATATTTTGCTTTCTAAAATTTTTATTGAAATAGTTTAGAAAACATTTCCAAAGAATCAAGCTTAATTTGGCACAATAATATTTACTTAATTAATCACAGAAAGCATTAAAAAATAAACAACAAAATAGATAGAAAAATACAAAAAAAAATTGAATTTTTAATTTAATATTCATGAGATTTAAATTTTGAAAAGTGAATTTAGTACATTAATAAAACATCTACAGTTTACACAGAGAAATTATAAAAATTGTTTCAAAACATTTTTTCAAAAATTCTTTAAAAAAAAAAATTTCTTGAAATCTTAATTTTAAGAAATAATTTTTAAGATAATAATTTTTTTTTTATAATATTTTTTTTTCAAAGAAGTGATAATTAATAAAAATGATTATAATTATTAGCTTTTGACGTGTTTGCGAATCAATATCTACTCAATTTATCTAGTTTAAGATATTTTTAGATATTTAATAAAATAAAAGCGAACCAAGAAAAGGTAACGGAGGAATTGAGTTTATGATTTTTATAATTTTAACTAAAAATAATTTAACTATTTGCAAATAGATTACACATTTATGAATATTAACATACATATTTTTGAATATTTTACGTTTTTAGATGAAAATGATGTTTTAATACAAAACAAGTTTTATATAATCCCTTGAAATTGGCATAATGTTTCATATTCTAAAATGGAAAATCAACTCCAACCACACTAAGATGCTTGTTTCGTACTTCAGCGGTAACATGAACAGTTAATATACAGAGGTTTGAATTTACTGGAGGCACCCATTGTATTCTACCAAAAAAATATTATAAAACAACTCATCATCGTCATTGGCACAACAGCCGCATGGGGCGCCAAGGCCGTCTGCCTGCTGGCAGATTTCTAAACAAAAGATGTTTTCTTTTTACGGGGTAAAGTTGTCAGCCCTACACCTAATACTCTACAGTCATATTAGAACGGGACCTACAGTTTAAAGAGGATTCGCAGACAGCTACAAACATGCTCGACACTATCGGGACTCGAACCCGAAACTTGTGGCACCGAGCGCCACAGCGCTAGTCACTTGGCCCTCAGGCTCCGTAAAATAACTAATTAATTAAAATTAAATAACAAATAAAGAATAAATAAATTAACCTCTACCATTATGATAGTCTGTAATGGGGAGTTGCAAAATTGAGTTTTACATTTAATGGCGAATGCTACATAGGATAGTTATAAATATACACAAGACACAAATATTGGAAGATGCTGCCACAGAGCTGAAATATATTCCAGTTTTTATAATTTTTTCTGCCGGTGCTATTATTTAGAGTACTCGATGGTTTCATGCATGGAGATGAAGTTTTCTAACGAGGTCAAAATCTGAATTTAATGAAGAAGAGAATAATAATAACACTTGTGATATGATTGACCACCATCCATATGACCACCTGGATTCAACCTGAAGCATGTGTACCAAACGCCAGAGCACTGGCCAGGTCTCTCCGTATTGACACCAGAATAGCTTAATATTGTAACACTTATAATATTAAGTTCTACTAATACCAGCGCTCTGGCTATCGGTACCACAGGTCTTGAGTCCCGGTGGTGCTTTAGATGTTTGTAATGGTTCGGAATCCAGTGTCTAATATGATTGTAGAGTATGGAGTTGACAACCTCGCCATGCAAAAAAGAAAAACAAGATCTCATGTTTCGCAATCTACCAGTAGGCAGATGGCTTTCGCCAACCATTACGCCATTGAAGAAGAAGAGATTAAAGTATAACGCCGCCAGATCAGTCTTTTGGACAACCTGTCTCTTTTAATGAGGAGTGTTGGATTCTTAATCCAATAAGTAAATATTTTTCTCAAACCTTGCACTCATATTTAAAGCTACGCATCTATTGTTCTATTGGCGATTTAACTACCGAAGTGTTCAATATTCGAATACAACAACTTGCTAGCGGACCAAGCGGATAGCCCTTTAGCCTGTGGTAGGACTGGTTTCAAGTTCGAATCTGGGTTGTTTATTAGTGGTTCGGAATCCCCATTGAACTGTAGGTCCCGGCCTAATGAGCCTTACTAAGCAAAAAATTGACCATCGACAGACAAACTAACCAATATGCGCAATATAATTTAAAATTAAATCTTAATGGTATTTCTTATTCATATTATATGTTTTAAAAATAATATATACTTTTTTTAAAAGAATAATTTGGAAACCTAAATTAATTCAGATAATTATCTCTAGGTTAATTATTCTAAAGAAATAAATCAAGTTTAATTTGTTTTATATCATTAACTAAAATGTTGCATCTATAGAAACTTGCGGCAGCACAGCTTAAATGCCGCCTGTTCGAAAACATGAATAAAATAAAAAGAATTGCTATCGCACACAACAAAACAATTACACACAAGGCGGAATTGAATAACAGAACTACATTTCCTTTTAGATGGATAAGAAAGGTCTCATGCAAAATTCATGGCGATTCGCTTTGCAAATTTATTAGATCCGTAAATAAGGCACGATGTTCGGCGCGTTTTTTGCGTGAACAGGATAAAACACAAAGCCAACAATAGGCGCAGAAGAAAGCACAACGATCGATGGCCTATTTCACGTGGACCTCACAAATTCATGCATAAAATCATATAAGACATTACTTGCACTCAAATGAATTAACCAATGTATTGCGCTAAACCGTATCCCATGTAATGAACAGTATTGATCATATGAAAAAAGAAATGAATTTTATATGATCTATCTTGTTCACAATTTTTGTACAACTTAAATCTATGTCTATTATTGAATCCTGGCAGCGGCTTGGATGTTTGCTTGTGGTTCGAAATCCCCACTATATTGAAGATCCCAGCCTCATAAAATCTGATGTACAAACAAATGACCACTGGGCGACAAACCAACCAATATGTGCAATACAATTTAATCTTAATACAATTTAATCTTATTCATAATAATTTTTAAAAAATAATATATCATCCTCATCATTGGCGCAACAGCCCTATGGTGGGACAAGGCCGCCTATCTACTGTCATATTTCGGGACAAAATATTTTTCTTGTTATAGTTAGGGTTCTCAGCCCTTCTCGCAACGCTCTACAGTCATATTAAACCGGGACCTATAGCTTAAAGTGGATTCTGAACCACTGCAAACATCCGTCGGACAACCGAGCTCGAACCTGAAACTTGTGGCGCCGAATGTGAAAGAAAATAAGATATACTTAAAAATTTTTTTAAAAAATCTAAATTAATTTTAAATAGTTATGTATCGTTAAAATATTCTACAGAAATAAATCAAGTTTAATTTGTTATATATATCATTAAATAAAATGTTACATCTATAAAAACGTGATATTCCAAAACATTCATGTCGCCTCTTTGGAAACATGAATAAATAAAAAAGAATTGCTATCGTACACAACAAAACAATTACGCACAAGGCGGAATTGAATAACAGAACTACGTATACATTTATTCCTTTTAGATGGATAATAAAAGGCCTCATGCAAAATTCATGGCGATTCGCTTTGCAAATTTATTAGATCTGTAATAAGGCACGATGTTCGGCGCGTTTTGCGTGAACAGGATAAAACACAAAGCCAACCCAGGCGCAGAAGAAAGCACAACGATCGATGGCCTATTTCACATGGACCTCACAAATTCATGCATAAAATCATATAAGACATTACTTGCACCTAAATGAATTAACAAAGTATTGCGCTAGACCGTATCCCATGTAATGAACAGTATTGATCATGTGAAAAAAGAAATGAATTTTTATATGATCTATCTTGTTCGCAATTTTTGTACAAGTTAAATCTATGTCTATTAATTATCTAAAGCTGATAGTCATTGATTTTCTTGCTTCTGTAATCTAAGTAGATAATAATATGAAGCACCACCAAATAGATTTTGAAGTGATGTTTTTTTTTGCTATAAATGTAGTCCTCCCTCGAATCCTTGATTAGCATTCTTGCTTTTTGTACCAAAGGCTTCACATTTGAATCCTGGCGGTGACATGGATGTTTGTGAGTGGTTCGGAATCCACATTAAACTGTAGGTCCCGGACTAATTAGCCCAAAATGTGCACAAAATGATGGTAGAGCGACAAACCAAACCTCTTAAAGTATCAGTTCTTTTACAAAATAATTCTTGAGATAAAATTGACATTGCACACTGTTAGAATTATGAGCAGTCAATTTTAATCTGTTTTATTTACTTTTATTGTAGAAATACTAGTATCAATTTAGAAATTAGGATTAAACTTTACATTCAAAACTATAACAGTTGGATTCCTCGCCGGATCTTTGGAATCACCATGTTATTTATCGTTGCTATTACCACTACTTATTTTTGTATCACTTTTCGCTTTTAATTCATCATCATAATTGGCGCAAGAGCCCCATAGGCCGTCTGCCTATTGGTAGAATTCGAGACAGAAGATGTTATCTTTTACGGGATAGGGCTGTCAGCCATACGTACAACGCTCTACAGTCATATTAGACCGGGACCTACGTTTAAAGTGGATTCCGAACTACTACAAACATCCATGGCACCACCGGGTCTCGAAACCGAAGCCTGTGGTAGCGAGTGCAAGAGCGATAGTCACTCGGCCATCAGGTCCCTTTCGCTTTAAGTTATTTTGAAAATAAAAATAATAAAGGAAATTAAATGCAAACGGTCATAAGCAATTACGTGCCTCCGACCTTTTGGTCTTGATTTGACTTGACTGGGTGCTTTGAGATGTATGCTCGCTAATGCTGCTTTATCTCAATTTTTCCAAATGCTATTAAAATGCTACAGACAAAACAATTTGACAGAAGTGAAAATGAAACCTTTATAAAGGAACTACTCTAGAACTCGAAATTCTTGATTTCATTGCTTATTATAATTTACAAATTAAATTTTAAAAGAAGGAATCGTTGCACGTATTTTCCGGCAACCAAAAGAAAAGAAATAAGATGGGTAAATATGAAAAAAAAGAGATGGATGAAACAGCAGTCAAATAGACCATAATATTGTAACAGTTGAAGGATGATTAGAAATTATTAAATACAATTGGTACTTGAAAACTTACATTACTTGAACTTGATACAGTAACCTGAAAGTACTCGATAAAAAAGAATAATCCCCAGAAAGAAAAAACTTTTGGTATTATTATTGAAAAACATTGAGTGAAGTATCTATAAACAACGTGAAATAGCTAAAGAATGATTGCTGTCAGATGTATAATATCATAAATGAAATAAAGTTCGTCATAGAATAATACAAGTAGCACAAATACTAATTTTAGTATAAAATTAAAAATTCAAACTAAATATTTACGAGTTTACTCGTGATGTTGTGAAAAGATACAAATACGAGCTACGACTAAACTCGGAATGAGAAGACTGAAGAATGATTGTTATGAAGAGAGATGTATCGCAAATAAATTCCTCTTCGCCATAGAATAATACAAGGTAGTGGCAAATACTAATTTTAGTCTAAAAATGAATTAAAAAAATAATATTCATTTCGAAAAGATACAAATGCGAGCCGCGAATATAGTCGGGATAAGAAAACTATAGAATAGCTGTTGTGAAAAGTGATGTATCGCAAAAATTTCTGTGAATTACTAATTACTAATCCCAATGACTAATTTTTTAGCCTAAAATGAAAAATAAGAATATTCGAGTTTACTCGTATTGTTTCGAAAAGATATAAATACGAGCTACTACTAAACTCGGGATAAAAGACTGAAGAATGACTGTCGTGAAAAAAGAAATGTATCGCAAAACAATTCTTGTTCTCCATAGAATAATACAAGATAACTAAAATAAAAAAAAATATTCGTACGAGTTTACTCGTGTTTTGAAAAGATACAAATGCGAATTATGACTGAACTCGGGATAAGAAGACTGAAGAATGACTGTCTTGAAAAGAGATGTATCGCAAAACAATTCTTGTTCTCCATAGAATAATACAAGATAACTAAAAATAAAAAAATATTCGTACGAGTTTACTCGTGTTTTGAAAAAAGATACAAATGCGAATTATGACTGAACTCGGGATAAGAAGACTGAAGAATGACTGTCTTGAAAAGAGATGTATCGCAAAACAATTCTTGTTCTCCATAGAATAATACAAGATAACTAAAATAAAAAAAAAAATATTCGTACGAGTTTACTCGTGTTTTGAAAAAGATACAAATGCGAATTATGACTGAACTCGATAAGACTGAAGAATGACTGTCGTGAAAAGAGATGTATCGCAAAACAATTCTTGTTCTCCATAGAATAATACAAGATAACTAAAATAAAAAAAAAAATAATCGTACGAGTTTACTCGTGTTTTGAAAAAGATACAAATGCGAATTATGACTGAACTCGGGATAAGAAGACTGAAGAATGACTGTCTTGAAAAGAGATGTATCGCAAAACAATTCTTGTTCTCCATAGAATAATACAAGATAACTAAAATAAAAAAAAATATTCGTACGAGTTTACTCGTGTTTTGAAAAAGATACAAATGCGAATTATGACTGAACTCGGGATAAGACTGAAGAATGACTGTCGTGAAAAGAGATGTATCGCAAAAACAATTCTTGTTCTCCATAGAATAATACAAGATAACTAAAATTAAAAAATAATCGTACGAGTTTACTCGTGTTTTGAAAAGATACAAATGCGAATTATGACTGAACTTGGGATAAGAAGACTGAAGAATGTCTGTTGGGAAAAGTGATGTATCGCAAAACAATTCTTGTTCTCCATAGAATAATACAAGATAACTAAAATAAAAAAAAAAAAATCATACGAGTTTACTCGTGTTTTGAAAAGATACAAATGCGAATTATGACTGAACTCGGGATAAGAAGACTGAAGAATGTCTGTTGGGAAAAGAGATGTATCGCAAATAAATTCATCTACACCATAGAATAATATAAGGTAACCCAAAATAATAATTCCAGTCTAAGATAAAAAATTTCTAATTAAATATTTGTACGAGTTTACTCGCGTCGTTTCGAAAAGATACGGATAAGAATACCAAAGAATGACTCTTGTCAGATGTGAAAAGAGATGTATCGGAAATGAATTCCTGTTCGTTGTTATCTGAATAATACAAGATATCCGAAATACTAATTACTATAATAATATTCGAACGAGTTTACTCTTGTTGTTTCGAAAAAATACAAATACGAGCTGCTTTTCTGTTGTTGCTACGAATCTGCTTTGAAAAGATACAAATACGAGCTACGAATAAACTCGGGATAAAAAGACTAAAGAATGATTGTTGTGAAAAGAAATGTATCGCAAATAAATTCCTGTTCTCATAGAATAATACAAAATAGCCCAAATACTAATTTTAGTCTAAAATGAAAACAAATATTCGAACTTATTAGGACGAACTTATTAACATTACGAACTTATTAACTTACGAACTTATTTCGGGTTGTGTCGTAAGGATACAAATAAGAGCTAAAACTAAACTCGGGATAAAGAATGACTGTTGTCAAGTGTGAAAAGAGATGTATCGCAAATAAACAACTTTTCTCCTTAGAATAATATAAGGTAACCCCAAATGCTAATTTTAGACTAAAATGATAAAAAAAAAAAAATATTTGTATGAGTTAACTCGTGTTGTTTGGAAAAAATACAAATACGAGCTACGACTAAACTCGGGATATTCCATTAAATAGTTAATATGCTTACTGAGTCAATTTGATCCCAATTTAAAATCAGCAACGAACGTGCTCTACTCATTTACGTTGAAACTAACAACTTAGAAACATATTATATCAAGAGTGAATGTGATTAGCAGCTTCCTTATCAAAACAACATCAGTATTGGAAGATACAAAACTTATTTTTATTTCACTATGAACATTCGTGAATTTTTTGCAGACCCAAATTTTTATTGTGTCGATTGAAATATTAAATTATAAACATGCTTGTAGACAAATATTCTGAATCCAGCATTTTAAAATGAGTTTTCATGTTTCTAATGTTACGTTTCGCTTCATAGACAATCTAGAAAAGCACAGAAAATTCAATTTGCAGTTTTTGAGAATTTTCAACAAGAGAAAAATAAGATTAAAAAAATCTCATACATTTGTTTTCGGATTAATCTAAAATAAACGAATTAAAACTAAAAAGGTTATACTTTTACGAACATTGGATGATATGGAGATATAAACAAAACGACATTACAAATATATAAAAATAAATTAAATCAATATACCTTTTATGAAAATTTAATAATATGGTGATTTTAACGAATTTTATTAAAAAATATTTTTAAATTGTTTAATTAAAGCCTTTTTTTTTATTACAGTTCTACATTTTATAACGTAAGTCTAAATTAAAATTTAACGTAGGTCAATTTTTTTATCATTTTCTTTTTAGTTATTTCTTATTTGATGTTTAAAATTCACAATTTTAGAATAATAATCAAAATGAAGTTTTTAAATTACTTCAACATAAAGACGTTTATCTGTTTAAAACAAATGAATAGACTTTTTTTTTTTTATTTTGGATATTTGTTTTTAACGAAATTTTCTTCTGTTTATGTAAAATGTAATTGGAAGTTTTGGTTATAGATTTAGATTTGATTTGATTTAGCGAGTATTTGAAGTTTATACTATATGTTTGAATTTATCATTTCAAACAATACGATTTACATTTTAAAATCCAAATTTATAATTTTTTTGTAATTGGATTGGTTTGAAAAGTAGTGGCAAATTCAAGTCAGCATTCGCAAATTTTATGAAATATATTATATAGCATGTATAAATAAATTGTTCCTGCTTTATGGTTTGTTTCTTTAACAGAAATGTAAATACACATTTCTAATAGAACTCTAAATTTAAAAAAAAAGTCATCGCTAAAATACATTAGTTTGGAAAACAATAATAAAAAATCTACTTTAAGCAAAAATATTTTAAAACTTCTTCAAGAAATCTTTGTTAATGATAATTAATAAAAATAGATAAGAATAAATTATTTTAAGTATAGGAATAATTTTAAATAACATATTATTTACGAGAAGTTAATTAAAATAATATTGTTATAAAGAGATGTCAGTTAATTAAAAGATGTTGATTAATACCATTAAATAATATTAATTAAATGTCATTCTTTGAAGTAGTATGAATTTATTTTGTTGAAAATCTCCGTGCAAATGATATCTATATATATAAATGAGCCCAGAAATTCAAACCAAAGTTATGAAGACTTTATATAATTTGTTTTCAGAGAGTTAAATGCCGTTTTTGATATGAATTTAATAGTTATTTTTTATTTGTATTCAAAAAACTTCTGTCTAAATTTTGACGAATCATGTATAACGGGGATTTTTGTTTTGTGTGTGTTTAAACGCTAAGACGTGCAATTAATCCCATCAAATAATATTAATTAAATGACAATGATTCTTTGAAATAAATAATTTATTTTGCTTGAAATCTTAGTGCAAAAGATATTTATATTTATAAACTAATCCAGAAATTCTAACCAAAGCTACGAAGACTTTATATAATTTATTTTCTGAACGTTAAAAGTCTTTTTTGAACATTTGAATTTAGTTGTTATTTTTTTTATTTATATTCAAGGAACTTCTGCCTAAATTTTGACGAATCATCTATTGACGATGATCTTTTTTGTGTGTGTTTTCGTTAAGATGTGTAAAAAGAATACAGTTTCGTTTCGTCCACAGCTAAGGTCACAGTACTCAGTATTGTGCGATTATAATTTTAAAATAAATAAAATACTATTCACGAGATGTCAATTAAACCAATAATGCTGATAAGATGTCAATTAATTAAATCTTGTTGATGAGATGCTAATTAATTAAATCTTGTTAGTTAATCCCATCAAATGATATTAATTAAAATGACATTAATACTTTGAAGTAGATATGAATTTATTTTGCTGGAATAATAAAGATGGATGTGGTGGATGTAAGTGATATCTATATAAATTAATCCAGAAATTTAAACAAAAGTTACGAAGACTTTATATAATTTAATTTCTAAATGTTAACTCTTTTTAGATCGTATATATTTAGCAGTTATTTTTATTTATATTCAAGAAATTTTAGTCTAAATTTTGCTGAATCATGTATAGCGATGCTTTTTTGTTTTGTGTGTGTTTAAACGCTAAGATGTGTAATTAATACCAGCAAACAATTTTAATTTTTTAATTAAATGACATTCCTTCTTTGAAATAAATAATTTATTTTGCTTGAAATCTTGGTGTGAAAGATATTTATATTTATAAATTAATCCAGAAATTCAAACAGAAGTTACGAAGACTTTACATAATTTATTTTCTGATGTCTTATTAAATGTCTTTTTTTAGATCATATGAATTTAGTAGTTATTTTTTTTATTTATTTTCCAAGACACTTCTGCCAAAATTTTGATGAATCCTGCAAAACGATGATTTTTTGTTTTGTTGGTGTTTAAACGCTAAGACGTCTAATTAATCCCATCAAATAATATTAATTAAATGACAATCATTCTTTGAAATAAATAATTTATTTTTGCTTTAAATCTTGGTGTAAATGATATATATATATTTATAAATTAATCCAGAAATTCAAACAAAAGTTACGAAGACTTTATATAATTTATTTTCTGAATATTAAATGTCTTTTTAGATCGTATATATTTAGCAGTTATTTTTATGTATATTCAAGAAATTTGGGCCTAAAGTTTGATAAATCCTGTATAATGATGATTTTTTGTGTGTGTGTGTTTTCGCTAAGATGTGTAAAAGAATACTGTTTCGTTTCGTCCACTGCTAGGTCACAGTACTCAGTGTTGTGCGAAAGAACAGAGCGAGTCACTAAGATCGGATCATTGTGAAAATTCATTGAGGCTTACCGTTAGCGCCCATGCAATCCATCTGCAAAATCGTCTGGAGGAATAGGGGGTAATCTCCACTGCAGAGGTCACTCCGAAAAGGGTGGACACTTTAATCTCGACCTTCCCGTATGGTGAGGCTGGACTTCGCAGGGGCCGTCCAGACTTCGTTTCTCGGTCACCAGTATCGTCTGAGTGGTAGTAGCTTCATGGAATATCGAACGATGAGTATAACAGCGCCACCTGGAGGTCATCCAGAGAGTCAGGATCGATTTCGAGTGGAAAAGAAGATTTTCCAGGAGGCAAAGGTTCGGGAAGAATGAATTCCGAGAAAACGGAAAAGATAGTTCTCGAAAGTAAAGTTGGTGTGACCCACTGGAAGAGAAATTGTTAGGTAATTTTTGGAAATCTTCTGTGGAATTTTTTGAGACAGGTGTGCCCTTTTCCATTATTATTCTAAGGAAAAGAGTATGAGTAAAAATGAATCATATTGTTTTAACTAGAACATTAAAAAAATCGTCAGCGAATATGATGGATAGTTACAGAAGAACATGCACGTTATGATTTAAAGCTGCAATTATTGAAAAGAAAAAAAAAAAAAAGTTTAATTCTTCCCGGAATATCTTAATTTGTTTCTTATAAAGAAAAAAAAATATTTCATGATAGTCTTATAAATTAAATTTATAAATTAAAAATATCTATGATTCGTTCTAAACTTAATAGCATTTATCGTTAAACGAATACGTAGCATGATTAAGTTGAAATGTTATTCATTTTTTTCAATGAAAAATAATTAATATATAAATTTGAATCCAGAAAATTTAAAAAGGTTTTGAGTATTCTAAGAAATATTGCATAGAAACTCTCGGATATAGTTTAGTATTTTTTATATTAATGGTTAATCAAATGCCATTACTCTAAAAGAAGTTTTCAATAGCTTTTGAGAATCGCAAGAAATGTGGATGTTAGAGGGACATGCAAATGATTAGCACTGTTTATCCAAATTAATTGCGCAAATATTGATCCTTGTAAACAAGACAGAAAACAAAGATGGTTTTAAGTATGGTATTGTGTTTTCTTGACGTTCTTCGGTTTTAAGTTTCTCAACTATGTTCATTGGAAGTTGAAAAAAAAATCCCACGCAACTTTTGTATTTTGCATTGTCTTAATGATCCATCACCTGCAATGTTATGGGATGCTATTTGATTTTATTCTTAAGCCAGCCTAACCATACCACAAAAATATATATTGGTACCTCTAGATTAAATGTCCTTTTATAATTTTGGAAATGATATGGAAAAAATAATTTTTATTGTGATTCTTTCTTTTTCACGATTTTAAACCAGCATCTCGAAGACAGGCATATGGGGGTGGGATTCCTTCCTTCCTCCTACAGATTCTTTCCCTCCTTCTCGAGTTCAATTGAAGGATAGTTCAATCTCGGCTCCTCCTCGCCATAGACACAAAGTGTTTGGTACGGTATTGTTTGTTGAATTTTAAAACAACTATCTTTGGTTCTGAAATCAACGTTCGATAAATCGTCCTGCAGTTTTAGAGCTTATTGTTTTTCCTTTACTCTAGGGGGTATATAAAACCTTTTTTTCCAGCAGAACAATCCCAGACAGCATGTAATGCAACATTTGTTGCAGATATTTGACAGCATGTAATGCTACGTATCCATCAGGTATCATTACTTCTTTGTTCCGCTCATCCAGATTAGTACCATATCCGTTGATCACAGAATAAAAATATTTTTACTCTTATCACACTAAACAACTCCGGCCAATGATCAGCCAGCAGCTAGTGCATTACAGACAGCTGGGCTTGTTGTAATGCACTTGTTCACGGCAATTCAGATAATCAAAATACGTCAATCCAGATTTAATTCACGCGTTGCAAATGCAAATTTAATTTGCAAACTCTTGAATGAAGTCTTGATTGGCATATTTTAATACAAAATTAAGCTTCGAATTCCGGATACAATCACCAGAAATGATTGCAATTCACGTGGGCTAAATAAAATGCAGATTTTCAATTCAAACGGAGGAGTAGATATGTGATTCAATAATATACACATGGTTAAATAATTTTAACCATGTTTATATTATTTGTGTAATAAAAAATGACCATGAAATATTTTATTGTTTGTGGTGTAGTTGTTTTATTTTGAAAGGAGACAGCGTATTTCGTAAATCAGCATGGAATGTCCAAAAAAATTTAATATTTTATGTGTGTAGTAATTCAGGCCTTATGATAACGTAACAACGTTTCAAATATGTCGTGCCAAATTATAAACAACAATGTTTTAAATATAGCTTGGTAAAATTAATTTAGTTTTTTCAGAATACAACCTACATATGTAATCAAATCTTTTTTATTTACAGAAAAAAATATAATTCGTGTATAATGGATATACAATAGAATTATAATAGTACTTTTCCTTAACCCATTCCTTGCAGAGTTTTGTGTAACATGGGTGGACCTCATGTTTCACTTATGTATGCTACCAGAGAGAGAAGATATTTCATTCTGAAGTAATTACTCCGCATTTTCGTATCATATGCCAATAAACCCGGTAGATTCTTACCTGACAGGTTGATTATTACTATTAGACGTTTTATAAACGTATTTATAGTCACAATTGTGTATCCTCGCACTTGAAACCAAGGACTGTAACGGACGCGATCCCGACTCTTCCTGCATGCTGGTTGCGTATGCTACCACTGGGCCACAAGTCGCACACGGCTTGCAGTTGAGAGTCAAGTTTACTGTCATGGTTATCAAAAGTGACTTGCATTGCTCATCAATTAAATTTCATCGTTTTTAGTATTATTTAATTTTGTTATAATGACAATTGTGTAGAATTAAGAGTACAAAGGCGATGTTGGTGAGACACATCTTTACATTGGAAAACTTTATATTCAGCCCTTTCAGCATTTAGTAAAAAAAGTATTTAACATTAAATGTTATCTTTTTACCCAATTTATTTTATCAAACATGCTGAAAATTTCTTCGTTAAAAATGCGAAGATCACTAAAATAAAAGTTTCTTCACAAAATCACATCATTGGAACCCTCTTTTTGTTTAATATTATGATTTAGGGTTTGTCGCTCTACAGTCATTTTTTGCACACTTTTCTAATTAGATCGGAACCTGCAGTTTAAAGGGCTAAAACATCTATGTGGTCATGATAACCTGAAGGGTTCCAAAGTGGTTTATCGCTACAGTTTAAAGTGGATTTCAGAACTGGACTCACAAACACTTCCGAACCACTGCATCCATTCTACCTTCAGGATTTGAACCTGAAGCCCATGACACCACAGGCAAAGGCCAGAGCACTAAGGCCAATGTGACCATCAGGCCTTAAAGGCCGTTTATTAAGAAATAGAAATTGTTATCATAATAATTCCATTAACTTCATTGTTCTGCAAGAGCAGAAGAACATGAGAAGAAACACATTTAATCAGTATGGAGACTAACACAGATATTCAAGAGACTGTAAAATTAATATTTTTAGCATTATTTATTAAACCGATCTTGGCAATCCGTTACCACCTTCCCTGAAAGCCCCAACCTTTCGGTTATCTAACCTATTCGGCCATGATTGGTACCATATAAATACATTTACAATACTAAACAGTGTTTACGACATTGCAAATGCAATTTGCTGTTAAGAATATCTTATTAAGAGATTTCCAGTTCCAAATTTACAGGTTCGCGTAAAATCTGAAATTAAATTTCTGATTCTATTATTCGAAATTACAAGAAAATAGGGCAAAATTAAGTAAATTGGAATTGATGAACGGACGCTTTCTGCTGTCGTGGATTGTTCCAAGAAAGCAGACAGAAGGTAATCAGCATAAAAGCCTTCCGAATGGAAGAGGCCTTTTGCAGCTGAGCCCGGCCTTAATTCGTTTACAATCGATTGATTTTAAGCGTATTCAAGTTGTACCACTTTAAGGAAGGCTCTTCTGCACGATGCCGAGGACAGCTCGCAGCTTCTTTCAGTGGTGTAGTAGGTAACATAAGAGATGGTATGGTTGCCAAGTTCTTGGTAGTTTTTGGATTTTATGAGTTCATGTAAATACCAGAGCTAACAGGGTGGTGATGTTTAGGTAATTTTAAAATAAAGATGGTACAAATTGAAATAAATTAAATAAAATATGCCTAATCAAACAATAATTTATCAGAATTTATCGAGTGTTTTGTTCACATCAAACTACTATTGTATTTCTGTACTACACTACAGAACTACTGTACCACTTTAGAAAGGCCTTTATGCACGATGCTGAAGACAGCTCGTAGCTTCTTTCTGTGGTGTAGTTGGTAACATAAGTGTGGTACGGTTGCCAAGTTTTTAGAAGTTTTCATATTGCTTGAGTTCATGCAATATGATACAAAGACCAGAGCGAACAGGGTGGTGAGGTTATGGTAGAAGTTGATTTAAAAGGCAAGTGATACAGATTGAAATAAATTAAATAAGGTATGCTTAATAGAACAATAATTGATCAAAATTTATATAGTGTTTCTGTCATATGAGCATGGATCACTATATACATATTTAAAACGACACAGAATATGTATCTTTGTTTTTCAAAGTTGAAATATCTATAAAAATGATTTATTTAATTATATTAGACATTTTCAAGAATAGAAATATTCATTAACATTTGAAAAAAATTTCAAAATTAATATATAACTGAAAATTTTAATTCTTTGGTCTATTAACAAAAGCCAATGAAAGTTTTTAAAGATATTCTTATTCTTCATTGGTGCAACAGCCCCATAGTCAGCCAAGGCCGTCTGCCTACTGGCAGATTTCGAGACAGGAGATGCTTTCTTTTTATGGGGTAGGGTTGCCATTCCAACGAAAAATGCTCTACAGTCATATTAGACGGGGATATAAGTTTAAAAAGAATTCTGAACCACTACCAACATCCATGCCACGGCCGGGACTCGAAACCTGGGACACCGAGGGTCACAACGCTAGACACTCGGCTGTAAAATTTAAAGATATTGGAGCTCCAAGTTAAAGTTACATATAGAAAACCCTTTTTCATAAAATGGTCAATTTGATGTAATGGAAATGTATTCAGAGGCTTTTTACTATAAGGCAGCTAAAAATAGGAAAACAAACAAAAGAACTTGGAGATAAGTGTCTTGTGATATAAAAAACCAAAATCGATGAAAAAAATGATAAATCACATAACCAGAATTGTCCAGTTAATACAGATTACGATCACACAGTACAGCAATAAATGAACCCTGAGATAGTTGATCACCTGTGTCAACAAGTTCCGTTTTTCTAAAAGTGACGAATCTAACTCCTGGTGGGTTCTGGAAGGGGTTGTATTATATACTGACTTTTAATAGAGCATTCCAAACAATAAACTCTTAAGGTCAAACGACTTCATTGACCAACTTATATGCCAAACACCTTATTTTTCCAAAAAAAATCAATGACAAGTTGTGAATGTGACCTAAATTATTCTTCATAAAATAGTTTTTCCAGCAGCTTCTGGAAAAAGTCTCATATAAGGTTCCAAGATTTGTTTTCATTGTAGCACTGGGCTATTTCACTTCGTCATAGTAGCTTTATGTCATAGTGTCCCCCCCCGAAGCTATGCATTTATAAATGGTAAATTTTTCTTGTGTTAAAGGGTCTATAGTGAGACTCTGCCTCTCTCCGCATGAAAAATTGTCGAGGATGATCAATACGGCTTTCCTTATTAATCGCTTTCTGACTGAATAGGATAATTCTATTTTAATGTATCAGAGAATGGTTAAAGAAAGACTACACTTTTTCAGCCATCTTCTTTTAGCCTTTTCCCCCAGTTGTTCTGTTTTTATGGTGTCATGCATTTAATGCCACAAATCAATCCTATGCGGCTTTTTGATGTTATCGCTGTTGGGTACTCACTATTGGAATTGTTGGCTTGACGAAAATAGTACTATTCTAGGTATTTTGAGCAACACAATACGCTCAGTTACTGAGTAAAAAAGCAGCGCCTTCTGTACTAAGCTTTTGTATACAATATGCTAGACGCAGACATTAGGCCCTGAGAGAGAACTAGTTGCTATTTTTTTATGGTGTCTACATTTAATAAATTTCTATGCGGCTATTTTATCGCTGCTGGGTACTCACTATTGGAATTGTTGGCTTGACGAAAATAGTACTATTCTAGGTATTTTGAGCCCTACGCTCAGTTACTGAGAACTTCTGTACTAAGCATACAATATGCTAAGAAATTGTTGTTTCAGACGCAGACATTAGGCCCGAGAACTGTTGCTATTTTTTTATGGTGTCGTACATTTAATACCACAGATCGATTCTATGCAGCTATTTGATGTTATCGCTGCTGGGTACTCACTATTTGGAATCACGAAAATAGTACTATTCTAGGTATGTTGAGCAGCACAATGCACTTAGTTACTGGGTAAAAAGTATCTTCTGCACTAGGTATTTGTATACAATCTGCTTAGAAATTGTTGTTTCAGTCGCAGACATTATGTACTGACAGAGAACTCTCCAATTGTTATTTTTTATGGCGTCGTCATTTAATGCCACAAATCATTCCTAGGCGGCTCTTTGATGTTATTACTGTTGGGTACTCACTGTTTGGAATCGTTGTCTTAATGAAAATAGTACTATTCTAGGCTTATGTAACCATTGATTAAGACTGTCCAGCTTTAGGTATGTTGATGATTCTCCATATTCTACAATTGAAACGATTGCGAGAACTCTTTTTATCAAACAGTCTCTTGACTGCTTTTGTGGAAGAAATACATGAATAGGCAAGAATGATTGATTGAAATATGACTATTTATCCATTTTTTAACCAAATACTTCATTTGAACTATGCAACAATTGCTGAAGGAACTACATTGGTCTTTCCTCAAATTTTAGTTAGCATCCTTTTTTAAATATTTGTAGTAGTTGCAGTTTCCGCGTAGAATCGACTTGTGGCATTAAATACATGACACTATAAAAATAAAAAACAACTGGAGAGTTCTCTCAGAGCCTATTGTCTGCTTTTGATACAACAATTTCTAAGCAGATAGTATGCAAATATCTAGTTCACTTTTTACCCAATAACTGAGCGTATTGTGTTGCTCAATAGACCGCTGAAAAAGGCTAGACTTCCTTTGACTATTCTGAATTATCGCAAAAAATGTGTATAACTTTAATTTGTATATATTATTATATGTAATAATAAATATCTAATATATCTATTACTACATATCTAATACTAAGTATATTTAATGATAATATTCAAAAACTCTGGAAATTGACTCGAATTTAACTTATATTTAATAACGGTTAAAACTATTTGCATATAAATGATACAGAATTTAACAAGGCATTTAAAATAAAATAACATATACCATTTAATTCAAAAGTCATATTACTTCATATATTTTTTTAGTGCTACAGTAAATAAAAAATCTCTCGGTAAAGACATATAATTTTTTTGGCATAAAAAACACATTTTTGATGTTTTTATTTGTATTAAATATGTATAACATACGACATATTTATTCAAAGGCTTTGAAAGGAACGTTGCACTAAGATTTAATTTTATTTAAGCAGATTTTTAATTTTAATAAAATTTTTATCAAGAATTATATTAAAGCGCGCACCGGATTTGAGTTTAAATAAATAATACTTTTTTTTTATTTATTCCTCGTTTGCTAAAATCTTTTAAAACCAATTTTTCAAAAGCAGTATGTTTTGCTTTGTAAATTTTCTGCTGCATGTTTTTGCATACACTTTATGCCATTTGTATATCCTTCTTTGAACATTTTTTCTTCCCGGAATGCCTGGAGTATTAAATCGTATTGTTAATTTATTTCTTGTACTATTTAGTATTTGAATTTAACGTTTAACGTTAAATTCAAAGGCATCTAAAGTGTAGCAGAAAGAATTTTTACTCTGCATCCATAAATCAAGGGTAAGTAGTACATTTTTAGAGTTACAGTAGGAAAGAAAATGAAATATTCATCTCATCACACTTTTTGAAAATTATTTTATTATTATTATTATTTTAAATTTTAAATTTCAATATAATTGCCTGTAGGGCAAAATAAAATACAACTTTGTATTTTATAATTATAGGTTACAAAAATTCATAATAAAAGTTATGCTGGGAAAAGATTTCGGTTTGCTCGAAATGATCAGAGGACGCTGAATTTTTTCCATGTGTAAGAAATGATATCAAAAGTAACTGAAAGAGGGCGCTCACATATCATACTGAGACATTTTATGCAAATCAGTCTGACAGTAAAACACCTGGTTGGAAATGGACCGTGTAGTGCCTGCATTACAGAAAGATATCCTCTATCTGTTGTCACCTTCATGCAAGATGCAGCTCCGCTTCACTTGGCGCGTGAAGTCAAGACTTTCGTATTGGATGCTTTCACTGAAGATAGAGTGATTAGTCCAGGTTGTAAGTTTAAATGGCCTTCACGATCACTAG
>BPLR01011493.1:0-68655 GCA_021605095.1 Caerostris extrusa | reverse complement strand
TTTTATGCTCTTGTGAAAATTATCCATTGTTAATACAAATTATTTTATGTTCCAATAATCATATCAACATGAAAAAGTTGGTTACATACCTGGATACTTCCATGCGATACTTAGTTGAAGGCTGTCACTGCTTTTTTTAAAATTTTTTAATTATTTCTTTCAATCTTAGTGCTTTTGTGAGCGTGATTTTTTAAAAGGAAAACGTTTTTTTTTTATTAATATTTTATTTTACTGCGGATAAGATTTAATTTTTCGCGTATCTTCTTTGAGGGAAATATTTCAAACAAATTTCGCATAAATTAGTTTTTTTAAATATAATATAATTGTGCTTTTAGATGCAATAAATGTTACTTAACTAAAATTAATTTACATTTTTAACATAATTGTTTATAGCATGTGCAGATTCAGATTATTTTTAGGATTTACAAAAAATTTTCCTTTTGATATGATTGATTTTATATATAAAATGAGTTCGCTTTCTTCATAAATGAAGCAATTTATTTTCAAATTTTAAACTGAACATCTTGATAAACTGAATTGATTATGAATTTATTTAAAATAATCTTTACATTTATTTCCTTTTATCGCTTCATATTTTAATGGAGATGATTCCTGATGCATGTTTTTAAAAGCAATATATCACAAAACGTTTATTAAAGAATTTCATCTCAAAATATGAATTTAGTTAAACATTGAAAACTCGTAAATAACTTATTTTTTAAACATATTATGTAATTATCGTTCATTTCGGTATATCATTTAGTTAAAAATATAAATGCTTTTATTTATTAGTAAAAAGTTCTTTAGCAGAAATCCCTTTGCATGTTATGCAACAAATGAGTGCTGAAATATAACCAAATGATATAAAAATAATAATCAAATCAAAATAATATTTAAATAATTGCAATGCAAGGACAAATTTTTAAAATAATCTAAACCTGCATATAATATTTGCATATATAAACTTGTTCAAATATTTACTATAACAATTAAATAGTTTTTATGTGTTTTGTGTAATATATATATTGATATAGAATTAGTTTTTACTCTTACCAACAAATTATTGTTTCATGAGTCATATTTTTTAGTAACAAATTGTACAGATGACATGCTTGTGGACAAGATTTAATTTCTCCAGTGCAGTTATGTTTTTGTAGTTACTTGTCTCCCTGGTTTAGGTTCTTAAACCAGGTCCAAAGACATGTCGCCTTAACAAATCAGAATCAATCCCTCCTTCCGTCATTCAAAAGCTGGGCCCACAGAGGTACTGTTACAATCAATGATATGAGAGAGAAGCGATAGCTGAGTAATGGCAAACGACATGAGTCATTTCCAAGCTGGGAAGGTTAAACACCTTATGTGGGCATTCCTTAGCCCAGATGAAGCATTCCGAGCGAATCTTGAGCAAGTGCAATGCAAGGACAATGCACTTTGGATGGAATGCTCCAAGCGATGGCCCAGAAATAGGAATATACTTCAGAAGTTCGTAGATCGGAGGAAAGAGAAGTTCTCCATCCTCCACTGGAGTAGAGAACTTCTCACCTTAGTGAAAGAAATTTAATTATCTCTAATTTTTCTCAGGTTAGTAGATGCAGCGACCTCTATAAACCGGATAACTATACTCAAGATCTGAACGGATGAGTACAATGTATGTATTCCTAAGTGTTTTAGCCTCTGCTCCCAATCTCTGTCAGAAATGAATTTTAAGAGCTGTAGAGAAATATAATATTTTTTCAACTTTATTTGTAAGTTAAATTTAGGTCACGTTTAAAGTCTTATTTTGTAAACTTAATACATTCTTTTTTAAATGTTTATTTTTTATATTTTAATTGTTATATTTGTTTTAAACATTTTTGTTTTCAAATAAAAATAAAGAATTTAATGTTCTGTTTCCACTAACTGGAGTTGAATCGATTTCGAAGTTAATTTTATACAAAAGCCAACCATTCTGGAACGCATCTGTTCCACTTAATGAAGTCTTAAAGCAATTGATAGTTAAAGATTTACAAGTCCCTCAGGATAAGATTTAACCACTGATTCAAGGAAGTTTTGATGTTTTATTGCTATCGGCACGTGGTCTTTTGTGTAAAGCTCTTTTTGACTATTATAGTAATTACTTACAAGAAGTTATTGGCACCTGATTATCCTGAAATAAACAATTTAAGATAATACATTCAAAACGGATTAAATTAAGTGAACCTCTAAAATGGTAAATGGTATTTTTATGTTTTCTACTAATTTCTTAGGATATATTTTTGATGACTTCCTAGTTTATTGCTTCATCCGGAGACAATTTAATTAAAAAAGTTTTTAAAAGTTCACGGATCAAAAATCGTAAGATTGCATTACTGATTCGTGATTTAAAATTAGTTTTGCGTTTAAAGTAAATAATATTGTCTGAAGATTAATTTAATATTGTTATTTTCCTGTATTGCTTATATCAAGGAATGTGTTAAATTTTAATGCAAGGACAAGTTAACAAAAATAATTCAAAAGTAAAAAACATTTCGATTAACTGTAAATTAATTTTAAGAAATAACCTTTATGTTTAAATAAAAATTGTATAAAAGAATTCCAAATCATACTTAATGTCTGATTTTATAAAAAATGTCACCCTTTGATAAATTTTGTATTAATTTTACACTTTCTTTATGAACATCAGTGAGCCTTATTTTTCCACCTATGTATCCTTAAAGAAATCAATGGCTTGGTTACAATCATTTTTGCACACTTTAGGCTGATTACAGGTATATACAATTTACGTGGATTCCGAACCACTAACAAACATCCATACCAAGCCAGGATTTGAACTGGAAGGCTGTGGTACCAAAGACAGAGAGAATACAAAAGTATAAAAGTCAAGAGATTCAAAAATAAAAAATTCGATTAACTGTAAATTACTTTAAATAAATTCAATATGTAAATAAAAATTATATAAAAGTATTCCAAACGAAACTTATTGTCTTTTTTGAAAATGTTTTTTTAAATTTTGTATTATAGTTTTTGATGAACAAATGTGAGCCTAAGTTTTCCACTTATGTACGCCTTAAAGAAATTGAAGGACAGTTGATTATTGCGTTGTGAGTAAGCTATTAAAGTGCAGCGAGTTGGCCTGTATTTGCGTGTGGTGTGAGAAAATTATGGAAAACTTCTTTTAAAAAATCTGACTTGAGATGAGAGATGACTGACAAGATGTCCCAATCTATATCAATTATCATGGTTTCTGAAACCATTATCTGCAATAGATTTTCCCACCAGAAAATGAATCTTCTTCAAGGCGTAGTAGCTCATGTTATCACTGGGATACTAATTATTATATTGTGGTAAAAATACTAACGTTTCTTGACAAGTAAGATGATTAAAATATAAATTTTGATGTGATGATCGTTGTAAAATGAAGTGTTAGCATTGAAAAATAAATATTTATATTTCAGCACAAATATTAAAGAACTGTTCTGCAAACCAAGATATAAAGAATGTCTAAAATTGCATATTCTCATATATTGTTGAAAATATCTTGGTAATAAATACAGTAAGCTGTATACATAATGGGTTTTAGAACAGACTAGATACACAATTAATGATTTGAATAGAATATCAATGGAGATTAATAGGAAAATAAGTTGTTCGTTGCTTAGATAAACGCTGACCAATCCGTTATCTGAGAAGGCCATGGCCTAATCTCGAACGCTACATAATCAGCTTAAATCCGGATTTGCTTCTCTCCAATATTCTCTTAGTGTCCTTTTCTGCTCATAAGGTGATCTAAGAGGTTTTCTTACACTAAGTATTGTCATGGTTAGACTCAGTGATGTGACTTTAGTTTTCTTAATTTTTCTTATTTTTTTTTTTATTAAATCATGATTTTTGTTGTGGTGCAAATTGTAGAAATGGAATCAGGAATAAAAGTGAGGTAATATCTGGAAACATCAAGCCTTCTCAACATAAATATCTTTTTATGTTAAACTCTAGGGTTCACGGTAGTTTGTATAAAAAGTGAGTATGTCTAGACGAGTTCGGTTGTTTTCTTAAGCCACATATTGCAATCTTCAATAAAAATGAGTGTAATCAAATGCGATTAAATGAGCATTTTTTTCTGAGTTGTCCGACAGGAAAAGTTTTTTTCTTATTTTTTATCATCTAGAAGGATAAGAAGTTTTCTCTCGGATATGTAATATCCTTCTAACTTCGTATAGATGATAGTGTTGGCATTAATTTTATTATTTTATTACTTAAGAAGAATACATTTAATGTAACTTGAGCAGGTTTTGTTTTCGTTCTGATTGATTTATGTAATTGTTTAGATGATGGCAAAAAAAATCTGCTATTTTCCGATGCACAAACTTACTTCACAAGAAATTTATTTTTTTATCTGAAATTTTGTAATATTCTAAAAAAACAGAATTACCTATTATGAATTATGGTTTTTTTGTCATACGTTTCTTCCCTTTATCAATTTGGACACATTTTTCAGTTTTAGTAATTTATTTTTAGAATTGTATCTCTTTATGTTTCATATTATACTTTTGTGATGAAAGGGAGGATTATATGATTTAACAAAAATGGGAAATTGAAGTTTGTCATTCCAATGATTTTATTAGACAAGGTGTGATTATTGAGATCTTTATATTGCATTACATACAATATTCCAGAAAGTATAGGAATGTTTCTTTAAGTTTTTCAAGTTTATAAGAAAGTCAAAAGAGTATATTGATAAAATTAATATTCTATTAAAAAAAGTAAATAAAGACTTAAACATTTTCACGTATAGGATGCTGAACAATTGCTTTGTTGATTTTTTTTATAGTTTTACATTTTATTCTTCAACAATAACATTTTATTATTTTATATTAAATTGATTGTCAAAATAAATAAAAATTCGGTTACAGAAAATGATTTTCAACGTGAGTTTTCTTGCAGTTTAAAAAAGGCGTTTTCTAAAGACTTCAATATTTAAATGTTTTGTTATGTTAAAAAAACTATATAGTTTTTCTATGTTTTTTTTAACTATATAATACTATCGTCTTGAAACTACATCATTTTATTTATACATTAAGTATGTTGGTACACTGCGGAAAACTTTTAGACAATACATGTCAAGTAAAAAAGGTATTACTTTTTTATTATTTTTCAATTTCAAAACATGTAAATTACTGACTTTGTGCTTATAATAATAACTGTAATGTTCGAAAAGTTATATAGTCCTTTAATATTAAAATGGAAACTGTCTTAATATTGTGTCAAAAATATTGTAGATAGTATGTCACTTAAATCAGAAAAATAAATTATCTGTAAAAATAAACAACAAAATAAGTGATAGGTAATTTTAACGGAAATTAGAATTTCTAACCAAAAACGATCTAATGAATGAAGCCATACAAAAATTTGACCTAAAAATGTTCAAAGTCGGCTGCCGATTAGTTATTATGTATTAAATAACTAGTGTGTTTAAAATTCAAAATAATTGACAATAAATTCCTGAAATAATTTTAAAAAATAGTTGGATAAATTAATATAAAGTTATGTAATTAAAAAACATAAATTATTTCAAAATTTAATTACTCTTTCCTCAATTAAAAATATATTTGTATAAAATTTTAAGCCACTGCATTTATTAAATTCAGGCTATTGGGCTTAGAAATGTATCAATTGATGTAAATAATTCAAATAATCAAAAGGATCTAATATTATAATTCAAGAAAGATTAAACTAGTTTTTAATATTTATTTTTAATATAATATTTTAAGTATCAATTATTTAAATTTTATTCCTCGTAAAAAAATACTATTTAAACGAATTATAAATTGTTAAACATTGTTATTTATGTTGTTTATTTTTATTACAAAACATATATTATTTTAAACTAGACAGTTGTGAAACTGGTTATGAAAACCATTTTCTTTCTATAATAATTTCAATTTTTTCTATAATTGAAAAAATATATATAGCAATTAAAATTACTTAAAGAAATTATATTTTTATTCAAGCCATTGTATCAATATTTTTGATTAATATATGCATTAATATGTTCCTTAGCAATTATTGTTTTCAGATTTTTTAATATTATATATATGAATGTACGGCGTATTTATGCAAGATAAATAATAAACATTATATGATTTTTTTTTTTGGAGAATAAGGAATGTAAAATTTATTTCGATTTTTATTCTCAGAGTTTTGCATGTCTGAAAAATATTTTGTATTTTACGAAAAATAATTCTCCTTTATACAGGGAATAAAAGTAAATAAAGTTAGAGAAATAAAAAGGGATTAGCAGATAATAATCAATCAAAGGAATAATAAACGATATTAAAACACTGAATAATAACACCAGATTTTATCTGATGTCCTAAAGATGACAAGCTAATATGTAGATATATTTTACAAGATGAATAGCCAATATGTACGTAGCGTCCTACATGTAAACTAAGTTTTTAGTATAAAAATGAACAGTTTGTTAGAAATGAAGTATAGAAAATGATATTTTTAATTAAAATGTGTATCTGAATGTTCCATTTGCAGTTCAGGCTTTTCCTATTTTTTAAATATTATTTATCTAAAGATAAATAGTATTTATTCAAGGTAATAGTAAATATGATATGAAAGAATTTTTAATGGAAAATAAATGCATATAAAATTTAATTTATTTTTTACACAGACCGTTTTGCACCCGTTTGAAAAATATTTTGCATTCATCGAAAATAAATCACTGCGATACAGGGAAGAAAATAAACTAGAGAAATAAAAGGTGATTAGCAGAGAATCAAAATAATTATAAAAAGTTATTAGAAATGAATAATTATACATTTTAATATTTAATGTTCAAAATATATTGTAATTTTGCAAAATATATACATACTCGTTGTCTAATGCATTATATGTAGATTAGATTTTTCATTGAAAAATGAACAGTTTTAAGAATTGAGTTTTATGAAATTTAAATCATGCTTAAATTATCATGCATATTTAAAGTATTATAAATCAAACCATGAATATCTTTTGAATAATTTCATATTTTACTAATTAGAATCAATTATCACACGAAAAGAATTAAAAAATGAAAGTTATTTAAAACCATAAATAATTTTTTTTTTCTGAGAAATGAACTTAATAAAAATACATTTATTAAAACGGATATATTTTTAATCTTTTTTATTAAAACAATGATACAAAAAAAGAAATAAAAAATAAACTTTTATTTAAAATCACTGTTATGTTTAAGGGTTATTTTTAATTTATAATTATTCTTCCCCTACCGATTGAAATGAATGTTGAAAGAACGAAGTGTCATTTTTCAGATGTCCTTTTGTTAAGAATTTTTATTTGTTAGCGATTAACAACTTGCAAACCTTTAATTAGAATAACATTGATTTTTTTCTGTTGTGCTAACAGTTAACGATGTCTGAACTCCATAATATCCATAATAATCCATCTTATTCCATAATATTTTGTTTAATAATGTCTTTTTTGTGATAACAGCAAAATAAAAAAAAAAAAAATTCTAAAACGGAATCCACATAATTATAATTTCCTTTTCCTTTTATTGTTTTTGTAATCAGTGCATAACTTTGCAGTGGATAAAAAATATTTGTACATTGATTTCAGATTGCATAAATCATAGCTCTTCTACTAAATGACAATTAATAAAATAAACGTAGATTTCGCCTCTCTGCTTTTATTCTGATTTTTTTCTATAACTCTTTTGAAGTATTTAACGTATTTAATTAAATACAAAAGTTTTTATCAAAGACAACAGAAAAAGGAGACATAAAAAAAGAGTAATTTTACCATTAGAAGATAAAAGCATTCTCTACCGAGTTGTGACTCTTTCATCAAAGAATAAAAATATGCTATAAAACATACGCTGTCAGGGTAAAATTAAATGTCTTTTTTTTTTTTTCAAGAAGTATCGAGCTGTAAGCTGTAATTTTTGGAAAGAAAAAGATTTTCGACAGTTTTCTGTTTAAAATAGTTCTTAATGTCTATAATTGGTTTTACATTAACCATTTTTATTCGTTTGCTCGGAAATTTTTTCGGCAAAACTCGAGATCTCGTTTGTTTTTATATGGTAAGAGATTATATTGTTAAGATTAATTATTAGAAATATAAATATTGTCATTTTTTTACAGAACTAATTTGTTTATTATTTTATTTTAATTTTAGCTATAATATTTCCTAATTTAAGTCAATTTAACTGATTTTGTAGTTGATTGTGTATACAAAGCAGATTGTGCAAAAAAAAAAAAAAAAAAGAATATACAGTGTGGGTCCGTGTTAGAATAGCCCCACTGTAGCTCACGCATGTCGTAAAAGGCGACGAAAATTGGAAACCATTGTTTGGGAGTATAACTGGGTGAGGTAAAGTCAGGCATTTCTCTTTGGGGACCCATGTCTGACGAACTTTCGTAAATAATATTGAGTTTTTACAGGTGTTAAAAACTCTATATTATTTACGAAAGATCTTTTAATGTTTTTTTTTTTTAGTCTTAAACTAACATTAAATACTTTCTCCATGGTTATTCAGATATAGGAGACAAAGTTGTAATGTTTTAAAATCCCAGAAATGCTTCTGGTTAAAATAGCTCCTCTGTAGCCAATGCATGTGGTAAAAGGGACTAAAATGGGTACCCAGTACCCAGGATTATAACCAGGTGGGGTAAAGTTAGACATCTCCCTTTGTTATCCATATGTCTATGTACCACAAAATCAAGATCAAAAAGAAGTTGCATTTTTTTAACGTTATTATGACTCGTCCGGTTTCATGGGCTTGGCCTAGTCCGAATGGGCTAAGAATCAAAAAAAAAAAAAATTGGAGAATTTGTGATATAATATTGAATAATATGTGATAAAATAACACAAAATTGTTTTGTTTTTTTTTTCAATTTCTACTATTAACTCACACTCTTCTTATGTATATGTCTTCAAATTTTCAATCGTTAATAAAATACGTTTTATTCCTCCACTCAAGTCCAAATAAATTGTTTTGAACTTGCAGTGGATGACACTTGATGTTAATACTGTTTTTTCAAATATTAATTCATTACTTTAATTTAATTAACTAATTTTAGTTTTTCTTAGATTTAAGGTGCATGTATCTAATAATAGATGGCGCCAGATGTAAGAGGAAAATTTCAAGTTTATTTGTGAAGGACGTTTCTGCAATATAGTGAAAAAAGTAGGAATTGACTTAATTTTTTGTTTATATTACTTGTTTTGTTTTCAAAAGTGTACGTAATGCCACTACATAAATAATGAAAAACTGAATGTCCAACAAATTCTTTAATATAGAAAAGAATTATAGTAATGCGCCATCAGAATTGAACAATTTTATTTTTTTAAATGAGTTCCTGTACATGCATATGAAATTAAACATGTACTTAATTGCAAAAATAGTACTTACATAAGCGGTTAATTCAGGAATATAAGGTGAATGAAAAATGTTTTTTTTTAACTGGAATGATTGGAAAGAAGTGTTATTTCTGACTAGTATTTTGAATACTACGGCAGTGTTTTCAATTTGAAATAAGTGTTTGTTTTATAGAAAATAAAAAAAACTTAACTGGTTTTATGAATATAAACTTAACAAAAGGCTTCTGAATGAAATGAAAAAAAAAAAGTTTTCTTATAATTTACAATGTATGGCATATTTTCATTTATAAAACTCTGAACAAATACCTTCAATATTTGTGTTATTATTCAATATGATTGTGATTTCAGTAATTGTTGACTAAATTATACAATTGACACTTCACAAGAAATAAAGATTGTTAAACTTTTATAAAAACAATATTTGTATTACTTTTTATTTATAGCCTATGCATAATTAATTAACACATATATAAAGTATATGCGTGCCTTAAAAATAGTAAATATGTGAATTGCATATAATTTAATAATCACTATCTAAATCATAACCCAGTCTATAAAAAAATGAAACTTATTTATCCGTATCTCATAAAAGCAACAACAAAATATTTGAGATTTTACTTCTAACTGTATATTTAAAATTATATATATTCTGTCAGAATATATTGAAAAAATATGGACAGTATATATTGAAAATCAATGCTATAAAAGGAGAGAACAATAATAAAGACTATTATTCTATTATTCTAGAGAATATATGAATGAATAGAGAATATGTGAATTACACATAATTTAATATTCAATATTAAAGCCATAATTAAGCCTATAGGAAAATGAATATATTTATCCATATCTCACAAAAAATATCTCTTTACTTCTGACAGCATATCTAAAATATCTATAAATATTGTCAGAATATATTGAAAGGATATCGACAGTATATATTGAAAATCAATGTTATAAAGTATAAAAAATGGGAACAATATTAACTTTTATTCTTTTATGATCATACACAAAAAGAAAGAGAATTTAACAAAAAGCAAATATTATCTCCATATTAATATTATTATCTATTTCTCCATAAACTATTTATTCTGCATTTATCGAAACTCTTTTTACTCTACATCGTTGTTGTTAAAAACGATCCCCAAACACATTTCCAGCATCCTTTCCAAATCGAAAATCGGCTCACTACCACTTCCACCGACATCTTATTTCAATGCCGCCCACGTGAAATGAGACTCACGCATCATTTCGCGGCTCGAACACTCGTTGTGGGAGGCGGTTAAAACGCGTCACCTGTTCTCCGCTCGAGTCACATTCAATTCCCAGAAGGCCGCTGCGAAGATTGGTCTCGTAACTCGGAAAAGCGGAAGGCACGATGCTGTGAGAAATGCAGAAGGGGAAAGTGCGATTTATTATTATGGGCAGTGAATTTTGTCTTAGCATCAGATTGTATTGTGATTTGCACTTCGTCAAATATTCCCAGCAATATTTACGGAAAAGAAAATATTCCCTTATTCATGTCTGACATTAGAGAGTTTTTTGCATACTGTATTTTGGATGTCCGTTAGATTTTTCTCCCTAGCGCGCATGCTCATAGGAAACATTATTACAGATACGCATGCGCAATTTCCTATGAGCATGCGCGCTCGGGAGAAAAAGGCTAACGGACGTCCAAAATACGGTTGCGCAAAAAACTCTCTACTATCGATTCTGTTATTGTAACAATATACCTAAAAGAAACCGGTTTTTCTGTAGTAAAGAAGCGGAGATAGCTACAATCTTCGTATTAAGGGAAAACAAAAATTTTAAATGATTTAATTATTTTTTCATTTTTTTTTTGTTAAAAACTATAACATTATTAATGAAAGAATACGGGTATCAATCGAGCATGTTAATGATTTTGAGAGAGCACTAGAACTTATAGAGATAGCACATTTTTCTTTTAAGAAATTCGTGCTCGTGTAAGATGTATTCAAAACGCAGTGATGGGAATTTTTATTCGATCCATTCAAAAGGGAAGACAAGCAAATAAGATCAAATCTGAATCCTCCTCGCATCCTTACATGTGAGGTCAGACATATTGTGGTCATGACATTGATGTATCTCATTGCAATATTAAGAAACACAGCACAAACAATATCCGTTAAACAAGAATATGTGCCAGTACATATAATTCAAAGTAGTTCACAGCACATGATGATTTCAATAATGCGTTTATTACTGTGTTTTAATTGCACTCTCTTCCAAAAGAGTTTGCATCTGTACTGGTGAAATACCAATATATACAAACAAATATCAGAGAATGGTCTTTCAAATGATTCATATTTGTGCCACAACACCACGATGGTCGTTGTCGAGTCTGTCAATACAGTACAGAGAGGTTGCATTATTATTGCATTGAGGCGTGCTATAAAGGTTCTTCACCTGACATTACGGTTTGCAGTGGTATTGAATTTCACTCCCTTCAAAATACATTGACGGTATACGAATTTGTCAGCTTTATATCTTTGAGGTTTTGAAGCTTGTTGTCTTACCTGAATTTCAATATTTCAACTGGGAAAAGTGAGTTGCGCGTGACACACATTGTTGAATAATTCTTCTTTATACACTAGCTGGATTTCCTGCCTTGGCCTTCCCATTCTTTTGATAAATCACCCATAGAACTTGTCTTATAGATGATTGCCCATCTATAGGCATAGAATTTGATGATACTCCAGAACACCTTTGGCAATACATTACAAAGGCATGGACTGACTTGCCTACGAACACGTCACTAGCATCTTTAAGTCATTGCTAAGTCACGTATCAATAGTCTTTCACCAACATCGCCGGAACTCAAAAATATTTCTTCGTGCTCTTCAACTCAAAGAGGGCCAATCATTATTTCCAATCATCAGAATTTTGTACTTTGTGTAATTTGTCAAATAAATGCGACTTTGTTCTATATGATTTAATTTTTTTGGATGGCCATCAGAGTCGTATAAACTCTGACGAGAATCGAATGAATAACTTCTTTTGAATAAAAATTTCTTTTTTTGTCGACACTATACAATTCTTTCAACAAAATCATTGAGGGATCGAAAAAGTAATAATTAGTAAAATATTAATAAATAGTAGTAAATAGTGAAATAGTAATAATTAAAAAGTTTTAAATTATGAAATGTGGAAAAAAAGTATATAATTTTTATATTAAAGTAGATATGCAGATTTTATTATTTCTCAAATTAAGTATAATTTCTTTTAGAATAATTAACTTATACACCTGAGATGTTTCTAAAAAAATTAGTGTTTTTCATCCTTCTTTTGTATTGGGTGTGGCCTCTATAGAGAGAAATCATCAATTCTATTTCAAGAAAAATCATTTGAACTACTAAATATGCAAATGATTTAGGAAATTCAAATTAGTTTTTAAAACACTAATTTTAACAAATGAAAGGAAAATGCAGAGCTATCAAAGCAGCAAACAATTTTCTCAAACCCCCAGTGGTTTTTACAATTGACAAAGATGACAAGCGAAAAAGAACGACTATCAAAAGGAGTTTTTAATTTTAGTACTTTCGAAACATTTTCTTTTGCGAAGATTTTGAAATGTTTCAGTACATAATTGGATAATAATTTGTAAGTTTTCAGAAAGATATATTCTTAATAAATGTCTTATCTTTATTAGTAGTGAATGTCGATTTTTTAGAATATTTAAATAATTGAGTAGATTTTAAAATATATAGAAAAAAATATTTACCCAAATAATATTCATTTAAAAATATATTTCCTTTAGTTGAAATATGCAAAAACAATCTTTGCTAGTACTTTAAAAGAAAGTTTGTAAATTAATAAAAATCTACTGAGGAAAATTCTAAAAAATGTAGCACACTAAATTGACTCCTTTTTTAAGTATAATTATAGTTTTATATTCCGTCAAACAGCGCATTTTACTTGAATACATATATACATGATTGTTTGTTTTTTAATCTGTCGCAAAGAACTATTGATTGAAAAGTTTATAATTAGCTGTCTTTATTTAATTTTTGTTTAACAAATGTATCCAATTTTTAAAGTGTAAATTTTGTTTTAAAATTAACTTTGCATTTAAAAAACTGAAAAAAAGTGTTTTGAAAATATATCGTCAATATTCGTACAAAATTTGAATATTTATCTGAACTTAAATAAACAAATGGTGAGAATATTTTTTTTTATATTAAAAGATAAATTCCATTTAGTTTTTATGCTGTTTTATAAAACGTAAGTAACTTCCAAATTTTATAATTTGAAAAAGTAACTCATGAAAACTTTAATATCATTGACAAGTTAGCTAACTATAATCATTAATAAAAAAATTTTATCGTCGATTTTTTTGGTAATGATTAGTTTATATTCCAAAAGGAATTTATTTCGTATATAATTTAAAAGAGATATTATTAATAGAACAAAGAGAAAATAAAGTGGATCATAAATATTAATTTAGAGAGACAATATTAGATACCACCCACGTTACTTTACTTCTTTTTTGGCTAAAGGTTCAAATAGAAAATATAATATTTATCTCTGTGAACTTTGCCGTTTTAATGAAATTAAATTTGAAATGTTTACGATTTTTTTCGTCAATATTTTTCGTTACAATATTTTTTACTAACTGACAACAAATGCAAAAATACGTTTACTTTGAAAAATAGTTTTATTTTTTTTTTTTTATTATTTTTCATTACATTCATATGACACGTGTATGAAAATATATAGAAATGGTGATTCATCTTTTAGAGTTTTTTATTTATTATCGCTCTTATACTGGATGATATATGTATATTTCGAAAGTTTTTTTGCGTTATTATTTATTTTATTTACAATGAAGATAAAATTTTATGAAAGTATATTATTTATTATAAACGGAGATTATTTATTATAAATTAATAAGTTTTATATGCATGAAATATATTTCAGCTTAGTGAATTCTGGTTAACTTTTTAAAAACATTAATATTTTCAGATTAAGGCTCATTTAAAAAAATAATGCAAAAATTGTTATTAATTGTAAATATAATTCCACAAATATAACTAAATATCGACTGATTCTTTTGTTACAATTTTTGTATTTCTAGAAATAATTTTAAATTTATTCTTGCATATATTTTACGACTAAAATATTTTTTGCTCTAATTTAATAACACAAAGATGATTAATTATTTTGCAAAAAGTCATTAAAGAATAAATTATTAGTGTTGCATTATTAAATGTCCATAACGTATAGCATATATTATAATTGAATGTAATCGATTCCTAGTATGAATATATATATTTATTTATGGTGCTTGATCTCACCTTGAATTCATTAAAAATATTTTTTTTTTCTACCTGTTGAGAAGAATATTTTTTTTTTAATCATTGCCTCCCTGTGTTTTTTTTATACATTTGTCAAAAACGGCATTGTGGTTTGGAGTGATATTGAATTTCACTCCCATCAAAATACATTTTCTATACATGCTATTGACAGCTTTATATCTTTGAGGTTTTGGAGCCTGTTATCTTTCCTGGATTTCAATGATTTGTTGCTTCCATACCACGACTGGACAATGTGAGTTTGCACTTGCCTCTCGATGTTCCATGTAATTATTCTTTGTGCAATAGTGGAATTGATGCCTTCACCATCTTATTCTCTGGATTGGTCCCAATTAGAACACTAGCCCTGAATTACTGGCCCTATTACTGGCCCTGAAATACTGGCAAAAAAAATACTGGCCCTGAATTCGCCACTTTATAATACGGCAGAACAACTTGGAAAACGCGTTGAAAAAAGGCATGGACTGACGTTCCCAAGAACACATCACAATCATGTATAAATCAGTGTCAAGTCATGTAGCAGTAGTTCTTACCAACCTTGGCAGAAACACAAAATAAATATTCATTCGCGTGCTTCAACTCGAAGAAAACCAATCATTATTTCAAGCATTTGAACTTTGTATTTATGCGATTTCTCAAGTAAATGTGATATGAAATCTCTTGTTTCTCTCTCTTTAGAGTGCTCATTTGTAGATGATTATCAGTGGAATTTAAAATATTATAGAAATAATTATATGTTTTAAATTATGAAACTTGAAAAAAATATCATTTTTATATTGTTGTTATTTTCTCTCAAACTAAGTGGAAACTCTTTTAGGATAATACACTATAAACCAGAAATGTTACTAAAGAGAAATTGAAGATTTACATCCTTCTTTTGTATTAGGTGTGGCTTCTATAAAAAAAAATCATCAATTCTATTTTAAGACAAATCATTTGAATTACTAAACATGCAAGTGATTTAGAAACTCAAATTAGTTTTTAAAACAGTAATTTTAAAATGAAAGAAATGCAGAGCTATCAAAACAGCAGAAAATTTTCTCAAACCCCGCGTGGCTTTACTACTGAGAATAAGGAGGAAAAAGGAAAGAACGGCAATCAAAGGAGTTTTTACATTTAGCACTTTCTAAACAGTTTCTTTTAAAATGTTTCATTACACAAAGTGGGCAAAAATTTGGAAGTGTTCAAAAATGTATTTTTTATTAAATGTCTTATCTATTTTAAACCTGAACGTCGATTTTGTATGAATAGATTTTTTTTTTTGAACATTTAAAAAGTGAATATAATTTAAAGTAAATTGAAAGGAAATTTAGTTTCTCAAATCATATTCATTATTTTATTTAAAAAACATATTGACTTTAATTGAAATATTTAAAAAACAAACTTTAATAGTATTTTAAAAAAGAAAGTCACTAAATTTACAAAACTCTATTGATTAAAAAGTCTAAAAAATGTAGCAAGCTAAATTGACGCCTTTTTTAAGTATAATTACAATTTTATATTACCTCCAACGGTGTGTTTTACTTGAGAATGTATATATATATATATGTGTGTGTGTGTGTGTAAGCTATTTAAATGTTACATAAAAACATAAAAGCTAATAATTTTGCATGAATGCTTAATTTTGAAACTTATATCATCTATCTCAATAAAGTTAAATATTATAAAGATTATATTTAACAGTTTTTGTTTAACTTTTGTAACAAATATGTCCAATTTTTGCAAAGTGTAAAAATTTCTTTTAAAAAGTTAACATTAACTTTAAAACTAGTAAAAATAATATTCCGTCAATATTTGTAGAAATATTTAAATATTTAACTGAACTTAAATAAACGAACTTTACGGATATTTCTTTTTATCAAGGATAAATTCCATTTTGTTATATGTTATTTCATAAAACATAAATTTTAAATATTTCAAATTTTATTATTCAAAAAGAAAATCATGGAATGTTTAATATCAAAGGCATGTTAGCAAACTGTAATCATTGACAAAAAAAATGTCGTTTTTTTTGAAATTATTAGTTTATATGCTAAAAATTTTATTTTCTTTTCGAATATAATTTAAAACGAAATATTATTTTTTGAACAAAGTTAAATAAAATGGATCATAAATATTAATTCAGAGAGACTCCCTTAGATACTGCCTACGTTATTTACTTCTTTTTTGGATAAAGGTTCAAATAGAAAATGTAATATTTATCTCTGTGAACTTTGACGTTTTAATGAAATTAAATTTGAAATGTATACGATTTTTGTTTTGTCTCTTTGAAGCAATATTTTTCCTAACTGACATTTTTTTTGTTCCAATGCAGCTGGCAAACATTTAGACAACTTGGTCTTGGATGCCTTAAGGCAAGTACTGCACCGACGTTACTCACTTTGCATTACCCAGGCGGCTCTTTGCAAATGAAAGATACCGACGCGGAGTAACAATGCCCCCGCAACGCTCTACGATCCTATTAGGACCGGGACCTACGGTTTAAATTGGATTCCGAACCACTACAAACATCTATGGCACCATGGCATCGTCGGGACTCGAACCCGAAACCTGTGGCTACAAGCGCCAGAGCGCTAGCCACTCGGCGATTCAGCCCCCTAACTGACATAAAAAGCAAAAAAAAAAAACGTTTACTTTGAAAAATAGTTTTTTTCTTATAATATTAAAGGTAGAAACCATTTTTCAATTTGTCATTACATTCATATGACACGTGAATGAAAAATATATATAAATGGCGATTCCTCTTTTAGAGCTTTTTATTTATTGTTGTTGTAATACTGGATGATATACGTTTGATATTATTGGATGACTGAATTTAGAAATTCCGTTAAAAATGTATGTTTCGAATATTTATTTATTTATTGCAGTGTTTTTTATTTTAATAACACTGAGAGAGGTTGTAAGATACAATTTTATGAAAGCATATTATTCATTATAAAGGGAAATTATTTAATATAAATTATTTATATAAGCATTATTATTTAGACGATATGGCGCATTTTTAAAAGCAGTGAAGATATTTTTATTAATTGGAATTGGAATTTCTTTTAAAAATAATTAATTATTGGCTGATTTTTTTGTTAGAATTTTTATATTTCTGGAAAATAATTTTATATTTGTTACTGCATGTATGCTATTATAGATTTTATTATTAAAATATATTTTTTTTTTTTCATTCTGGGATAAATTTAATAACGCAAATATAAATAATTAGTTTAAAAAGAGACATTAAAGAGTGAATTATAATTTTTGTGGTATTATTAAATGTACGTAATATATGAGAAATATTATAATTGTGTTTGATCAATTCTTTAAGAATTCATTTATATTTATTGAAGGTATCTCTGATCTCATCTTGAATTCATTAAAAATATTTTTATCTACTTAAGAAGATAACATTACGAAAATTTTGTTTTTTTAGCATTGAAAAACAGAAGATAATGGGAAATAATAAAGTAATTATATGATTTTTTAAAATCTATTTTCTATTATAGTTATTTCAATAAGTGTATTTAATAATATTATTATTTGCAGTACAAGCATCTGAATTGTTCTACTTAACACAACTTAGAGTAAAACAATTAATTTAATTTAATTTTGTTTTTATTGTATTTATTTTCGCTTTAAAAAGCTGAAATTTTTACATAAAAATGGCTACTAAAATTGTTTTAGCAAAAGAGAACATGTAAACACTTTGTGAACGCATAGTTTAAAACTACCTTTGTAAATCTAGTTTTTAAGTTATGGCTCTTGACAACTTGTTAAGTAAGCTTTTCTTGATTTTTAAAAATCCTCAAAGTGATAAAATACCTCTGGCATAATCCGTTGCATTTTAGCTATGGTTAAATTGCAGATATATGTTAAATCACTGGATTGGAAAGTTTATCTTTAATCCAGAAAATATTGCTAACAATACTTTACATGGAATAAGAGAGAACAGAACCTGTTTCTATTAATTTTGCATTTTTACTTCTGATTTTTATATGTCAATAATGTATTTGTAGGCAAAGTAAATACATTTTATTTTTATTTCTACTAATGTATATTATTTTTATTTCTACTACTGTATATATCTCTATGTATTTCTGCTCTTGATAATGTATTTAAACTGAAGTTATAATATTGATATTTATCAGGAGATTGAAATGCTCTATTTTCATTTATTATGGATATAAACATGAAGTTAAACAGCAATAAGGCATTAAAATAAAACCATATTTAATTGTTAAAGGATTAGATACGTAGCGTTGGGTAGTTAATACATAAGAAATACATATTTAATATTATTACTAACTGATAAGGGTTGATATCAAATTCCATTTCTAAATATAAAGATATTAGAAGATTAGATTATACTAAATATAAAAAAAACGCACATCATATAATAGTTGTAAAAAGAAATATATTTTTTTTGTTTAAATTATAATGTGTTTATGAAATCAAAAAGGCACTTGCATGGTAGGACGCAATACTTTTTCAAAAAAATTTCATTGTTTTTTTTTTTTTTTTTATGTTTCGTATGCATATTAATACATTATTCAATTTTTAATATTTTTTATATTTTTTTCCATATCATTTTTAAGATTGTTAACAATAATTTTGTTAATAGAAATTATCTTGATCAGTTTAAAAAAGTAGTAGATAATTTGATTGTTACTATTAATTAACCATTCTTTCGTAAAACAATTATAGTGAAAAACCAACTAACATACACAACTTATTAATGTAGTTATTATTTCTTAAAAACCCATTCATTTAATATTTATAATCTTAAATTGGTCTAAATATTATTTATAATGTTTTTATTAAAAAAATATATGTATTGAAATCTATCTTCTGTCTCATGAATCAACTTCTGGCATTTAAGAAATACTTGACTACTACTGCTGTTATTTCATTCATATTTCAATATTCTTAAGAAAATATAGAAAAAAAGATACCGATGAAAAAAATGGAATAAATTAAAATATAAACAAAATACAGAAGCAATGAATGGAATTTCATAAACTGCAGATAATAAATGTGGAAAATTTACAAACATTAATTGGAGAATATAATATCTTAATACTTTTTCTTAGATAATATGATTGTTACTATTAATTAACAATTCTTTCATTTAAGAAATTATAATATTTTTGCATATCTTAGAAGCCATTTTGTAATCAGTTTTGCAGTTAAATATCAAATATTATCTGAAAATTTTACTTTTTGTGGACAAGATTTTCTTTACGATTAATTTTCCTATAAAGAGTATCTAAGAAAGACACAGAATTGATGCTGTTATTTATTTAAATGTTTTCAGGAATTAATTATTCCTAAACAGTTGTATTCATAGCATTTTTTATATCCCATGGACAAAATAAAATAGAATTTTTAAAACATAATTTCATCTTTTACAACGTAAATTTTATGTGCGTGTTGCACATTTATGTATAGAATAGTTTTAATCAAAATTTTGTAATTTGTATGTAATTAATTTGGTCAAATGTTCTTTTAAAGAATAATTATTATCCATTTATAATTTAATTTTAATTGTGTTCAAATACTAAAATGAAAAAAAAAGATTTCTATTTTCAAAAGCAGCTGTTCTAAAAGTTCAGTCATGACTTCATAATTAAACTATTATTGTAGATGAGCGAGACAGTTTTGTACCAGGCAAAAAAAAAAAACTTTTAAGACACGCTGAACTCTATTTGTACATTCTGAATTGAAAGCTCTCGAAGCTCGAAGAAATGTTATTTTAAATTTAATTAATATTCTAAGCGGAAAAAAATGTTGTTCATCATATATTACATTCATGCAAAGTCAATTTGTTACTGTCATAAAAAAGTGTTACACATTTATGGGTTATTAGGAAAGATAAAGAGAATTAATTCTTAAAAAGAAATTACTTTCAAATTATGTAAACAATTAATAAAAGATGCGTAAATTTTGAAGTTAAAAATAGATTTCTGTAATAGGTTTATGTAATATTATAATAAGATAAAACAGAGCAATAATTTGTTGAAGTTTGAATTGATAAATTGATGATTAAAATTAATTTGCTGCACAAAATTCTAAAGAATAAATTTAAGTTTTATTGAAAAAGGATTTGCCCAATTTTTTATATTAAATAAATAATCAATGCATAATTTTAATATCTACTTACGATTAAAGTTTTATAATATTTTTTGTAAACATCTATGAGTTTTTACGTTGTGTGATATTTGAATATGTAGGAAAGTATATTGTTTTAAATTTTTAATTTGCAGATTAACACAAAAATACAGTTATATGAAAATTAATGAATTTTAAATACATGAGCTATTATGATTTTTTAATTATATGGTTTACATGACGTGTAAAAATAAGTAAAGGGAATTTTATAAAGTATTGTTGTTTTCAGCCATTAAGTCATTTTTAATTGCTACTATATCAATAATAATTCAACACAATCGTCAATAAGTTAAAAATTGTGGATATTTTCTTATCAATTAGAATAAGATCACTACTATGAAGCTTTCATTTATATTTAAAATTGAATAAACTAATATTGAAAACAATTTCAATATTTTCTTTTAAAATTTATATTAGATTTAAAGAAAAACAAACTAATCCATTATTCAGGAAATTATGCAAAGAAAAACCACTGCCAGACAAAAATTACCATGTTTAAATAAACATGTAAATGTTCATGGAAAATGTCCTAATGATATTCTTTTATTTTAAACTAATTAATTACCATTTTATTTTAACTTTTATTAATCACTAATTAATTTTTTATTTCATTTAAATCATTAATTATTTTGTTCCAAATTATTTACTTTAAAGAAGTATTTAGATTATTAAAAACTAGATTTATGCAATTTATATTTATTTAATAATTTAATAGAGCCAGAATTTATAGAAATAAATGTACGTTATTTAAATTATTTATTTTGAAAAAATTATATAATATAAATTATTCTTTTTATTTTATTTTTAGAAATAATATGACATTATTTTTAACAATATTAAAAAGAAATGAAAATGAAAATATTTTTATATAATTTATCAAATATATATTTAATATATATAAGAATGTATATAATGTATAATGCATATAAGAAATCACAACAAATAAATAAGAAAACAACAAAAAAAAATTGAACAGAGAGGAATGTTGCTAAACATTTTGTGGAACAAGAGCCACAACAGTATTCCCAACATGCTATTCACGGTTTATAGAAATGCAGCCAAATTTTATAAAAAATCATCATAATATTCACAATACAAAACTCCTAAAGTGCCACACTTTCGCACATTTATTTGAGATAAAATTACAGACAATGTGAATAATTAAAATCTTTTGTATCACTGTTGGAGTCTATCCTGATTTTACTTCCAACATTTTCAAATTCAACAGATTGTTAAGTCATGAAAATTCTGGAGCAAGAGACAGTTTGTGCGAATTTCCGCAGCTGTTAAGTTAAATCAGGCAAGTAAGTTATGGTTTTTCCCATATGTAAGGATTATTTATTGAGAAATCTTAATAGTGTTTCAGGCATATATGTATTTCATTAAGTGAATACAGTTTGTTCAATATACAGTGTTAAAAGCGAGGCTATACCAAAATGGGCACGAAGATATCTATGGAAATCTGCTGCTGGAAGGATTTCCACTTTTAAAAAAGATGTAAAGAAATTATCTCCAGAAAAGTTAGTATGCTAGATAACTAATAAAATTTATTTATATGTGAGTTTTGTTTTCTTTATTCTACATATGCAATTTAAAATTATATATTATATAATTTTTCTTTTAATTCCGGGTTTTAAAATTATTCTGAATAATATGATAGAAATAAATGAGAAATAGATAAAATAGATAAATGAAAGATGAATAATAAAATTATTTAGTGATGTATAAATTCTAAATATAAAGTTAATATTCTACTTAAGTTATAAAGAAATAAAAAAAAAAAAAAATGAATGAGGAAGAGCATCGTTATTTATTATCTTATAAGCGTTTATAGTTTACTTTGGAGAATATAAAATTTTCAGGCAAACATTCAGTATTATTGAAACTGAAAGTATAACTAAAAATTATCACAAAATTTCCATAGTAAACCTGCCGTTTTAAACTAATATATTAAGATAACTTGTATATAGATCAGCTGAGAAGATTTAGTCCAGACAATGAGAGCTAAATTCTTAAATAATTCCGTCAAAAAAAGCAATAATAATTCTTAGATAAGTGTGTCATAACGGACGAAAGTAGCAGTTATGAAGGTAAAAAAAAGTCTCTATTAATTTTATAGTGTGTGGAAATCCATATATAATTATTATTATTTTTTTTGGAAATTTTATGAAACCTTTTTTAAATTAATGCGATTTAATTATACTTTTATTATAAATTGCATTATTATGAATATTTCCATCTGTCATCCTTGTCATTTGCTTCCAATATTTTTTTTTAAAATACATATCTTTCCTTGGCCATCATTTAACTCGACACATTTGCTGTCGTGTCATCGTGTAACATAATCTCTCGAGACCCATCCTTAACAGCCTTGCCATCAAGATGACAAAGAACAAATATTTGCTGAAGGAATTAAAGTAAAAGAGAGTGTTTAATAAAACTATTCACTGTTTGAAGAATTCGACCTCATTGCAATCTTATTCTGGCACACAATTATTTCTCAAAATATTGATGATGCATTTTTACACATTAACTTTGCAATTACTGCATGGTTAATTTTGTAAAATTCTTAATTGGAATGCTTTATTATCTTTGATGGTTATTTTAAAAAATGTGTGCATGATGAATAAAATACTAAATACACTTAATTTACTTTTATTCGGAAGATCTAATTAAGAATGAAGCTTTTTTTCTCCCGCATGTTAATTCTTTAATAAGTTCTGAATATACACTCATGTCCATAAATTAAGGATAATTCAGAATCACACAAAAATTGAACACTAAAATAAAAATTTCACCTGTAGAATTATCACACACCTCTTGAAGAAGAATATGCAAATTACAGGAAACCACCAGATGGCGCGGATAGTACGTCACAATGACGAGAGTGTAAGAGAGGTATATAAGGAATGGTGGCAAAGAAGTAAAATTACTCACAAACGCTTTAAAAGCCTTTCAGTGCAATAACCGCATAGTTATGGCACAAAGGAAGCATTTGGATGATTTTTCACGTGGTAAAATTATCGGACGACTGGAATGTGGACGTACCCAGCTGGAAGTATCCGGGGAACTTGGAATCGCCCAGAGTGTCATCTCCAGGCTTTGGCAACGATTCCAAGATGATGGTAATGTGAGTAGATGTTACAGCACAGGTCGCTTCCGAGTTACAACGCCGAATGAGGACCGGTATTTAGCAGTTACTGCCAAAAGAAACAGACGGAGCACAGCATCAGACCTGTCTCGTCAGCACTCTTCAGCTACCGGTACGACAGTTTCAAGGCAGACCGTGTACAGATGCTTAGGGCACATTGGTCTATATGCTCGTAGGCCTGACAGATGTGTTCCACTTACCGCAACCTGGAGTAGAGAGCATGCATTGTGGACACCGCAACAGTGGTATTGTGTGATGTTTTCCAACGAGTCCAGGTTTAGTTTGCAGTCTGATTCTCGCCGGACTTTCATATGCAGAGAGCCAGGTACCCGTTACCACCAAGAGAACACCATTGAACGAACCGTTACGGTGGCGCAGGATGGCTCGTTTGGGGAGGAATTATTCTTGGTTCCAGAACTGACCTGCATGTTCAGACTGTAACGATGACAGGCCACATCTATCGGACGGCATTCTGGAACAACATGTACGTTTGTTTCGGGGCTCCATGGGTGCTGAATTTCTGTTTATGGATGACAACGCCCGTCCTCACCGTGCAAACATTGTAGACGAATGCCTTCAATTGGAGGATATCACCCTTATGGATGGGCCAGCATACTCACCGGACTTGAATCCAATAGAGCATGTGTGGGATATGCTTGGCCGACGAATTGCAGCCCGTCAACGCCCTCCCACCTGTCAACCGGAACTTCGGAGGGCATTGCTTGATGAGTGGTGTAATATATCCCAAGATCAGATTGATAATTTCATACTCAGCATGCCTAGGCGTTGTAAGGCCTGTATTGCATCGTCCGGGAGACATACTCCATATTAACCATCATACTAACCATGTTATACTGTTTTTTGTAAATAGGTCCAGGGAGTAAAAATCGCAATTTTTATTAATTATGTCAAACATATAGCATCTTTTTTGCTTTTTATCTTTTGTTTAATAAATAGACTTTACGAATGAGTCAAATTGTTTTGCTTCTATCTCTTTCTTTGCCCGAACTTCATTATCCTTAATTTATGGACAGAGTGTATATATATATATAGAAATATCGTTTTTCAATTACTACTATATAATAACTCTTTACGGATATCATTTTCCAGGACAATTTCCAGGTAACTACAATGATATGTGCGAGTATAATGATAGCCTGTTTATTTGTGTCAAAATTAAAATTCTTAATCAAAATCACCGCAAAATGTCCTAGCCCAAAATTAGGAAATACAATGCTACGGTACTATAGCTGCACGGTATTCTTTTTAAAAATTTAACTAGGGCATGAAATTTTTTATTGCGTCTTTCTCAAGTTTCCCAATAAAAATCAACTTAATGGTGAGAAAGGAAATGACAATAGATTTTTTGTTTCACTGTGCGCTACGAGGAAACCAACGAAAGGCATTGCATCTCTTGCTCCGGTAATATGCGTCAAGAATAGTTCGATGAAACACTATGGTGGGAAGAACATTAACTTTTGTTTTTCACTGTGTCCTCTGAACATTCCACGAAATGGTGGTGATAAAAAATAGAAAGCAGTTATATTCTACAGCGTGCTGTGAATAATCTAACAAATATTTTTGATGGTAAGAACATTGCATCTAGTATTCCGTTAATGTATGCCATGAAAATTCCCCAGCTTTGATTGACAGAGTATGGCATTTCTTGTTCTATGCGCCTTTAACTATCCACAGAATGGCGAGGATGGGAGGACATTTCACCTTGTGTATTACTATCTCATACAACAATACACCCAAAGTAGATGTGGTGCAAGACATCACATCTTTTGCTTCACTAACATGAGATACAACCAATTAATTGAAAGATATATATGAAGAAATGTTTTCAGTGTTCCCCATGGGGAAATAACGAAAAGCGAGGATGGGGAACATGTTACATCTTGTTTTCCACAAATGTGTGTATGAAAACCAGTTGAAAACCGATGACGGAATGGACAATGAATTTAATCCTTGAATGTATGCCACGTACAATCCACCAAAATGTGATTATGGAAATGGTAGTGTATTTTGTCTACCACTATGTTCTATGACAATCCACAAAAGACAGGGATGATAAGACCATTACATCTTCTAACCACGAACCCACAAACAATTTATTAGAGGGGATGATAGGAAGATAATTTCCTTACGATTGGATTTTTATTAGCAGCTGATAATTATTTGCATTTTGTATGGAAGAAAACCATATTATAATTGATATAATATCATACATGTTTTCACATTCGTCAAGTCTTATAGTTTCAGAAAAATATGACAGCAATATATTAGTTTATTACAATATGGATCTTACAGAATACTAATTGCGCATATAAATATAGATCTAACGTTTAGAGTCTTAATTTTGTTTTGCACAAGAAATAAAAATATATAACTCCTGTAAATCTAAGTTTTTGTTTTTACTACTACTAATTTTCATTTTACAATTTATTTCTTTATAATATCATTTATATTCTTTCTACATTTGACAGAAACTGTTTACTGTTTCATTGAGAAAAATAAACGGAATTATTTCTTTCGCCATAATAAAACAAGTAGGAATGAATTATTTACGAAGCGCAATATCAGTAAATCGATACACGCTATGTGGTTTTTCAACATTTTTATTTTAGCTCAATGAAAGAAGCTTTTAAGAACAATCATAAGAAAATCCCAATAATGTCGACGTTGAAAAATCTTTTTTAGTATGACAAATATGCACCGAGGCAAATTTAACTATCAACATATTCTTATCCATTCATAACCATGAAATACTTAACAGTATAAATGGTTTATCATAAATTAGCCGCTGACCATGTTTTTTGTTATTTTCTTTCTTTATGGACTGATATATTACTAGGAAGGTTAATTGCTTTCAGAGATAAAAATTTAAAGGATAAAAATAACCATCAGTATAAATTGGGCTTAAGAGAATAATTTCTCGTTATTTATTTCTACAGAGAGAGCAGCTATCACAAAAATTATAATAATTTTTATTAAATAATAATGTCACATAATAATACTAATGCATCGTTTTATACTAAAGTTAAAAGATTATTTTATTATATGTAATATTTCTGAATTCAAAAATAAAAAAAAAAAAAAAATAAAAAAAAAAAAAAAAAATTCCAAAGTAAATATATTTGTATTAACATGAATACCTTTGAATTAAAAATTATATAAAACAGATATTCCAAAATTTAGCATAGAAAAATTGCGTTTGGTGAGTTTTATATAATTTTTTTTTATATTTAAAATTTTGAAATAAAATAAAATTAAAGAAAATGTATTTTAAAAGTTATATTATTCATTATTAATGTTGAGAGCTAAGAATATTTATTTATTAAAAATAAAAGGTAATTAAGAAGTTTAAATCAATTATTGAGTTTTATAATTTTTTGCTTTTTGAGTTTTATAATTATTGCACATATAAAATGTATTGTTTAATCACATAAAATTAAAATTTTTTATTTATTATCCAGTAAGAAATAAAAAAAAATCATTCTCCTATGATTTCCAATCCATTTCGACTAATTGTTTAAATGTTCTTATACTGCAGATCTATTAAAATTCTAATTTTTTCGGGGACATTTTTATTTAAACTGATAGCAAAGCATTTTGTTTATCATAAAATTCCATGTAAGTAATTTTTCCTTTACAAACTTTTAAAGCATTTTTTTTTAGCGTGACTTAAATTTTAAGTATATGAACATATGGTTATTCAAAATTTGTATAGCTATTTTGGAAAAGAAACTTTGGTTTATATTTTTAGAGTTTAATCTAGTATGAATATAATAATATAAAAGTCACTAAACATTATAAATGTATATTTTTAAAATTCCAGTACATATTCTAATGATGATTATATAGTACAAATATTATTATTTCACATACCAGCAACATCAATACAAAAATATTTATAATAACCGCATATATTTTAGTACAAAATACTAAGCAATAATTCAAAATTAAATATTAAAACTAGAGAGTCTAAATTAGGACACTAGAGATCTACATCGTCAGTTTAATTAAAAATATAATATATGCATACCCTTTACAAAAACCAGTAATTTATTAAATAATAATTCATTTTAAAATGTCTCACTTCATTTGTGTTTTAATTAAAGTAACAGTTTCCTGTGTGTTCATAAAATCGGATAGTAAAATAAAATACATGTAATGTTATCATTATTTAAACTCTCTTATGGTTTTATGTGAGACATTTGATGATATGCTTTATATTTGTTAGTATAAAACAATTCAACTTAAAGTTGATGAGTTAAAATAAGCATTTAAATTATAAAAAAATCTTCTAGTGAAAAGATTATATATATTTATAGTTTTCGATGAAACCAAGATAATAAATACTAAATTTTATTAATCAATAATTTAATAATTTTTAAACATGTAAACATGGAATAAAAATTTTTAAAAGGACTTTTCTGATTATGTTTCAGAAAAAAATTTGGCATAAAGTCCTATGTATAACGGTATTAAGTATTATTAGATACTCAGTACAATTTTCTAAACTTTAGATAGGAAATTCTTATTTATTTGCACATTTATAACAGAAATCAGTTACAGCAATGAAACCAACATTAAGAATGAAAATTGGTAGACCGAATTTCAATCGGAAGCAGTTGATTTATAAAATTTCCTAAAATTTCCATGGCTTCCTGCTGAACATAACTGAAATATATTTTCTCTCCTTAATTGTACAACGATGACTTTCTTACAAAATTATATTTTTAGTGAAACATTTAGACAAATTTATCTGTGCTTTACTGTCAAAACTACTTTTTAATGTATTCATGAAATAGATCAAAGGATAAAAACTTAATTTCTCTTTCCATTGCAAATAATTCCTTAATAACTTCCTGCTGTCTAATCTAAAGCCGATGAACGCGTAATTTGGCATTTGTGATGCAACGAAATCGCTTAAAATTTGCTTCATTTCCCTAGCATACCTTTGGAGGATCTATCGCATAATACATTTTAATCTGTGGTATTAGAGAACAATAATATTCGTTCACCAAAACTTTAATTTATATTCAGTTTGTTGATGACATGTCGTGCTTTGATGAATAATTCATGAAAGGAATTCTTTTGAAGGACAACATGACAACGACTAATATTAACCCACAGATTTTATTCAACACATTTCAATTGTTGTTTCAGTTTAAAAATTTGAAACTATAAATAAAATTTTTAACGTCGTAATCATGCGCTGCTGTTAAAATGTGTTGTGGTCCTTCATTCAATTTAATTGCTTCAATAAAAAATATTCTGATCTAATTAAAGAAATATTATGCTATTATTTGATATTTCTCCGATAAGATGAGATATATTATTTTTATTATCATATTTTGTTTACGCAATTTTAGAACAACGTTAGGAATGATTAAATTTAAATTTTATTCATTAAAAATGTGAAGTTATAAATTATATATCTTTCTTTTATTCTGTCTTTAATTTGGCTGGTAATAAACTGTTCAGATATTGGCGTGTCGTGAAAAATGTAGTATTTTTAGGATATAGATCAAAAGAATATAAATCGATAATATACAATGCAATACCTTGTTTATTATAATGTTATTAATGCCTAAAATAGACTGATTGAAGGCACCCTTTAGTGCCTTAATAATTTTAAATATTCATAACAAATTTAATCAACAAAATAGGAAATGAATAAATGAACCTTATTTCGTATTCTTTACTTAATCTGATTCAACAAAATCCTATTTGCCTTCATATTTTGGAATATTTTATCATAAAAATTATTTAAGAATTCTTTCAATTAATTCTTCATAACTCCATAGTATTCTGCTTCTAACATTATCTTATGATGATTATTGTGCAAACTTTATGAGAAATCTTCTTTATTTAAATATTTTTATCACACATGATCATGCTATTTTTCAGAAGGTTAATAACATATTTCTATGAGAGATTCGTTACCGTGTCATAATTTATCTGCGAATTAATTAGAAAACGTGTTATAATTAAAATGTCTTCGTTTTCGGGATTACAACAGGGAAATGTTTAATTTTAATTTATCTCGCATCTTCATTGTAGAATATTTTGAGTAATTAGATGACAAAGGTAAAAAAAACTTTTAAAAAAATCCCTTTTAATTTTGTCAGGGAATGATAATTTTTAATTAAAAATGTCTTAATATAGATTCTTAAAATATTTTATGTAAAAACACTAATAATTTACAGTTCAATGAATTAAGAAAATTTTCTATAAAACGGAAATTAAAATCTTATTTTTTATTAGCTGAAACATTGTGTCTATATTATAATATTATATTTTTTAATGAGTTGAGTATGCAGATAGGAAAATTAAATATATATATTGTTTAATGTATTAATATATATATATATATATATGTTTCATGTTTCAGATTTGCTTAGATCTTTATTTATTTTTTTGACGCTATCTGTGCATTATGCCAATTATGCGCTAATTAGCGCATTGACGTATCTTTCTATGAAAAGACTATGCGCTTAGCAATATATCAGTAAAATGTTTCATGTTTAAGCAAAAATAAATTGAAGATGAAAACTGAATGAGTAATTATATGTAATAAAATAAAATAATGTTAATAAAGGCAGGCATGGACTAGGTAATAATTAAGCGTGGATTTTAACTAAATAATAGTAGTTTATAATTTAAAAAAATATTGACAAATTTATCTGAATTAATTTGCAAATTTATCTGAATTGCTTTAATATTTAAGATACATTTCTCAGAAATATCAGAGTTTAAATTTATTTACAAGAAGGAAAAATATAGTGAAACCTTTTGTCTCTCAATTGAAATACATACTAAAAATATATGCTTAAAAATATATGTGTAAATATACTTAAAAATATATATGTGTAAAAATTCAGCTATTTTTAGTTGCATAAATTTCACTTCAGAGAGCTTCATTTTCAAATTAAATAATTTTGTATTAAAAACGGCAAACGATAAAAAAAATTAGCAGTTATTTTTGTCATGTAAAAAAATATTTTTCATTTCAATAACAAATATAAAAATGAAATGAATATGTAATAATGTATGACTTAATATAATTATTAATAATAAAATTCATTCGTTTATTGTCTTAACTAGAATAAGAATATAATTTATTTTTCAAACTTAAATTCTGAAATATCCACATGAACACATCCTCAGTACACACATTTATCATAAGAAAGCTTGACTTTATTGCTTTTATAAAATGCAATTCAAAGTATTGGCTGGATAATGTAGTTATTTTAAAAAGTTCAATTTAAAGTATATTGAGTACTTAGATTGAAAATTATTTTAAACAAATGAATTGACTTTGAACAGTAAAAAGTTTACCCAGAAAAAAATACCGTTACTAATAAAATTTCCTCTGCAATGGGATGTAATCTTTATAGGAATTTAGTTCATGATATTTTTAATATTTAGAAACTTTTTTATTCATACTTTTTAATTCATACCGTTTAGTATTGAGAAGTACATTTCACCAATTTCATCTTCTTTCAATTTCATTTTCATTTCTTTCAACTTTCAATTATTTTTTTTTAATTTAAAGAAATTTTTTAATTCACTTTCTTTTTGCTATTTCTAGTATTATTGTTTAAATTTTATTAAATAAAAAAAAATACTATCCAAGATGAAAAAAAATTATAAGTATTTGTCAAAATAGAAATATTTCTATTTTCTGAAATATAAAAAAAAAAAAAATTCTATTTCCTCAAAAATAATCACATACATTTTATTTCACTCAAAATAAAAAAAATAGCATGGTAAAGCATTTTAAGTAACTAAAAAGTTTGAATGATTTGAAGTTAAAATGATTTTTGATGAATGAGCAGAAACTCATGAAAGAAACGAATCGTATCATAAATGCATAGATTTAGTTTTTCTGCTTTATTCAATTTCTATTTTAAGAAACAGTTTCTCGACTAAGCATATACAAATGGTGTTAAATACATTAAATTCAATTGTTCATTTTTACAAATTTGTAATGAATATTGATTATTTAATAAAAAATGCTATTTTTTATTCGTGTGATTATAAAGTAATGTTTAGAAAAAAAAAATGATTTAATATTTCAGATTTTAGAAATTTTTTTTTATTGACATTAAATGTAATTGCTGTTTTAAATTTCATAAGCTCTTTTCTGCCTATTTACGAGATTTGACTCAAAGTTGTGTGACTCCAAGATTTTTAAATGGCTCAAGTTTAAAAATGATAAATTCATTAAAGAGGGAGAATGATAAATTCATTAAAAATCTTAAAAATAAAATAAGGAAATAAACGTATTATGTTTCCAAAAAAATGCATATTCTGTGTCGGGTTTTGATAATGGAGTTGTCATGGAAAATAAATGTAAGTAATTCTATGTTAGGATAGGTCCTGAAATGCCTGCCTTGAATTCCGAAATAAATTGGTTGACTCTTAATTCTCCCAGTTTGAGAAGATGACAGATACACCTTTGAGAAATGGAGGGTGGTGCTTTTTCTTGGACATCTATTCTGGATTACAAATCAACAAATCAGTTGTTTTTTCCTTGTAAGTTTGCCAATTTCGAACTTCAAAACTAGTCCGAGTAAGTGGCTTCTTCTTCCTGAAAGATTCTTCTTCATTTAGCTTACATTTATTTTTGTAAAATGCAGTCATTTTAAGCCAAATGAATATTATTTAGGATAGTACTGCGTAATGATTTATTTATTTCTAAACTTTTCACTTAATATCCTTATTTCTTAGAAAAATATTTGAATTAAAATAATGTATGCATTTATTCACGTAATCAAATTGTGACAATGTATTTTCAATTGGTACGTACTTATGCCTGATGCTCTTTGACATTGGGATAACATTGGGACCCCTAATGCATGTGGGATTTGTTGGTGTCGTGATCACCAGATAGCGACACTTGCTTGCTTTGACAGAGCTGTTTTACAACGTGGGTGGTGTATTGAACTTTGAACTCTGACCCGACGAGAAGGGAGATGGCCCCGTGGATGAGAGAAGAAACCCCCGCAGATGGACACGGAAGAAACGTTGGCAGGAACTCGGATGGGAGGCTGCGTGAAGCAGCGAGAGAATGGACGGTGTTGTCCCTTTAATTAATTGTTAATGTAAATATCATTGTAAAATATCGTAGTAATAAATAGCTTCATTTAAAGTAACATCCCGTTACTGCGTTTTGCATGTCATACCTAGATAACCACTTCAAAAGTCAAGCTACTATTAGACTGGTAGAGAAGTCTAACAAAACTGTAGGTTCGGCTGGAATGCATCTGTTGAAACCGGTGTAACCCCTACAGAAATTGGGGTTTCGGCTGGGATGCGTCTTTTTTTGCAAGCGGCTGAACCTAGTATAATAAGAGAAAATATGTTGCATCGGACTTTGTTACTTAAATATATTACGTATTTAACTTCCAGGGATTTTATCGGGGGAGTTCGCTTTCGTACATCACTCCCTCTGTGAGCACATCCGAATGATTTTTCCAATTTACAGTTTTTGGTGCCCTTTCAGTATAGAAATGAGAGCTTTCATTTCAAGTTACTATTTGAGTTTCCCCACAATATACATTTTAATTGAAAAGATATCTCATTTCTTGAGCACACGTTTACTTTTCCTTTTAGACTTATGTATATTTAATTTTTAGACTTTTACTTAATTTTTAAATGTTTTGATGTTGTCAGGTTTTAATTATAATGATTTTTTATGTGTTCTGAATACTTTGGTAGGGTGTACTTTTGAATTATTTGTTGTATTATTCTTTTTGGAAAGTGGCCTAATATAAATTGATTGAATTCAAATTTGTCATATGAAACAGCAACGTTAGAGTAAAACAAAATGAAGCGAAAATTCATAAATGACTGTGTAAATTAAAAGTTAAAAAAAAAAAGTGGCCTTTAATGTTTTAGTGTTCCCAAAAATAAATAAATACTGAAAACTAGAAATAGCCATATCAGAAGAATAGTTAAAAGAATAACCATCACCTTAGACACATGATTCTTTCAAAAGAACAGCTTTTCTTTCCCATAATCGACATTTTAAAACGGAGCTAAAAGTAATTTTTGAGAACAGTTGTGATCGTTCAGAAGATAAGGGATATTATTTGAGAAACAAACCCAAGATAACACACCGAAACATCTCAGAAATGACTTATTAATGAAAGACTAGTTTTGATATTTTGTGTTAAGAAAGATTGAATATAGTGAAAAAGGATAAAGATCGCAAAGCACTGTCTCTAAATTAAAAGAATACATTTTGTAGTAAAAATAGAAATTTTTATATATTTAACCATTTTTATATGTTATTCATACAGATTACTTGATAGATGGTACAGGGAGCGGTTTGTTCCAATAAATTATAAATTTATCATGTAAATTATCACACGTAATTTTTTTCGTGTTATAAAAAAAAAAGTATGAATCGTCTGTGTGTACTTTTAACATTAATCTTTACTTTAACAAAAAAATATTGAATTAAGCTATTTTGAAACATTAAAAAATGTTATTTCTAAAGTATATGCATTATTACAAAAATGGTGTAAGGAGTTAGTACAATAGCTGTAGGGAAATATTCAACACAAATAATTTTCTCAAAGCATGTTGTCAACTGAACAATTCAGCAAACAATAACACACAACTACAAGTTCAAAAAAGTATGGAACGTGTGTCTATTTGAGGTCCATGAAATGAAGAGCTTTCTCTACTTCATTAAAAATAACTTTTTAACGCAATGAATTAACTCCGTTAGAAGTATCAGAACTCTTTAAGCACTTGTATTAATTTGAGTATTTCATTTTTTTTTTTCCTTTTTTAGTGCTCGGTATTTTCTTTACTGTTATCATTTGAACACTTATTTTTGTAACTTCTTTAATTTTTCGTTCCATGTTTGTTTTTATTTTTCTTTTATCATTTTTTTTACTATTCTAAAGAGTCTTTTTATTTTTATTAGCCTTTTGTAAGAGCTTACAAAAGGAAAAAGAAGTTTCTATTTTTTCAATTATCACAACTTCTTCATTATGAGTTCTTTTTTATTTTGCTCTTGTGAAAATTATCCATTGTTAACACAAATAATTTTATGTTTCAGTAATCATATCAACATGAAAGTTTGTTATACCTGGACACTGTCATGCAATACTTATTTAAAGTCTGTTACAACATTTTTTTAACTTAATTTTTTTTTTTATTATTTCTTTCACCTTAGTGCTTTTGTGGAGCATGATTTTTTAAAGGAAAAATGCTTTAATTTTTTTTAAGTTTATTGTGGATACGATTCAACTTTTCACGTATCTTCTTTTAAGAACAGATTGCAAATAAATTTGTCATGAATTGATTTTCTAAATATATAATATAATTGCGTTTTTAGATACAACAAATTTATTTAACTAAAATTAATCTATAATTTTTGATATTCATACTTTATAACATTAACATATTTCAAATTACTTGCAGGATTTACAAAAATTTACCGTTTGAAAGTATTGATTTTATTTAGTCTAATAATTGTGTGTTCGCCATGAGTAAATCAATTTATTTTCTAATTCTTAAACTGATCAACTTAATAAGAGAAAGATATTGGGAAATTTTAAAAATTTTCACTACATTTATTTCTTTTTTTATCCATTCTGATATAACTTTTTAAATAACTTTTAAATTTTTCAATATAATCAATTTTTTTATACATCAATTATGTATAAAAAAAACTATGAAATAATTTTAAATCGCGAAATAAAACAATAACAAGAATAGCATGTAAAAATAATTTAAAATAAAAATTAATCCAATAAGAAATGCTGTTGAAGAATAAGAAAGTTGTCAAAAACGAGAAAAATTATCCAGGAATCGAAATATTTCTATCTCAAAAAAAAAAAATGGGTAATTAAGAAAATAAAAGAAATTATTACATTACTTGTTCTTGCGCTTTTAGTAGAACGAGAGCAGGTTAACGTATCATAAAGTGAAGATTCAAATACGTTAATGCAATTATTATATCATGAAAATTGATGCTGTAATCATTACTTTTTGAAAAAAAAATGTTTGGTGACCATTTCGCATGATCAAAAGATATGTTTCATGGGAATTTCTTGAGATTTTACATATGATAAATATTTCTGGTACACTTTCCCTTCTGCTGTACTTGTAATTAATAAATATTGTGTTACAGAAGAAATCACTGATGATAAATGATTATGTGGAGATTACGGAATTGTTTCAGTTACTTTTCTTTAATAAACTAATTTAGTGCTTGCATATATCGCTAAACTGCACAGTATTTCATTAAATTAATGCGTTTTACGTATACGATCGAAGCCATTATTTATTTTAAAATCTATCCTAGACTTTATTTCAATTGCAAACATACAAAGCATGGTTTTTAAATATAATCTTATTTCAGTTTTATTTTGAAAGTTAAAAAATCAGGTCACGTTTAAAGTCTTATTTTGTAAACTTAATACATTCTAATGTTTTCTTTTTTTCTAAATTTAAAGGTTGCATTTGTTTTAAACGTTTTTGTTTTTCAAATAAAGATAAATAATTCTAATGTTCTCTTTCCACTAACAGGAGTTGAAACGATTTCGAAGTTAATTTATGCAAAAACCAACCATTCTTGAATGCATCTTATCCACTTAATGAAGTCTTAAAGCAATTGATAGTTAAGTTTTAAAAGTCCTTCTGGATAAGTTTTAGCCACTGGTTCAGAGAAGTTTTGATGTTTTATTGATTTCGGTATGTGGTTTTAAGAAAAGAGCCGTTTTGACGATTACTGTAATTACTACAAGGAGTTATTGGGGCCTGATTATCCTGAAATCTACAACTTAGGGTAATATATTCAAAAAGGATTAAATAAAATGAATCTCGAAAATGCTAAATGGTATTTTATTTTTTCTCCTAATTTCAGGGATATATTTCCAATGATTTCGCAGTTTATTGCTTCATCCAAGACAATTTGATTAAAGAAAATATTTTAACAGTTCACATCAGAAGTCGTTAGTTTGTGTTACTGATTTAAAAACCCCTAGATTAAAATAAAAACTACTGTTAAGACGTTATCACTGTTAAGAAAATTCTGAAAAAAATATTAGTTTTGCGTATAAACAAATGATAATGTCTTATGATTAAGCTGATAGTGCTGTTCTCTTTATCACTTTATGTCAAGCAATTTGTTAAATTTTGATGCAGGAACAACTTAACAAAAATGATTCACAAGTAAAACATTTCCATTAAATGTAAATTTCGTTTAATAAATAAAAGCAATATGGAAATAAAAATTATTTAACAAAATTAAAGACGTTACTTATTGTCTTTTTTGTGAAAACTTTTTTTGGTAACTTTTCTATTTTGTTATACTTTTTGATTACCATATGTGAGGCTCAATTGTCCACTTATGTATAAGGTGGCCAGATGACCAATTGACTAGCGCTCTGGTTTCCTGGTACCACATGCTTGAGTTTCGCCTCCTGGCGGTGTCATGGATGTTTGTTAGTGGGTCGTAATCGGGGCCTGAATGGCCGAGTATCTAGCGCTCTTTCGCTCAGTACCTTAGGTTTAGGGTTGAAGTCCCGAAAGAGCCATGAATGTTTGTAATGGTTCGAAAATCTCTTTAAGCCGTAGGTTCCGGTCTCATATAACTGTAGAGCGTCACAGAGCCCAATCAGACTTCTCACCCACATCATTACCAAATTGTATAAGAGCAACTCTGCTCTAGACACAGTGATGTGTAGTGAATTAATATTAGTAGTAGTAGTGTTGGCTCAAAATCCACGTTAAGCAGGAAGTTCATTTATAATTAGCCGAAATTGTGCAAAAATGACCGCAACGCGACAAACCAAACCACTTTGTAAGCCTGAAAGAATTCCCCGACGGCCAAACAGAGGAGCATAATGAGTGAACCTTAAAGAGTAGCTAGTTGAAATGAATTTGCTCGTGGTATGAGAAAAATAAAGTAAACTCCTGCTAAAAAAATCTGGCATTAAATGCGAGACTGATTACATGACGACAGAGTCTCCATCGGTTAAAATGGTTTCTGAAAGTATTACCTGTTACAGATGCTACCGATATATTTGAAAATGAGTCCCCTTAAGGCTTTAGTTGCTGATGTTATCACTGGAAGACTAATTATTATATTGTGTTAAGAAAATATTAACGTTTCTTGGGAAGAGAGATGATTAAAATCTGAATTTTGATGTAATGTTCGTTGTAAAATGAATGCCTTAGTACTAAAAACTAAATATTTTTAGTTCAATATAAATATTAAAGTGCTATTGTGAATCAAAATAATAAAGAAAAACAATCCCAAGATTGGATGTTCTCATATGCTGCTAAAATATATTTTAGTTATACACAATAACTTTGAAAACATACTAGGCAGATAATTAATGTTTTGAATAGAATGCCAATGCAGATTAATAGGAAAATAAGTTGTTCGTTACATAAATAAGGTCTCACATAGTGCCATGGATCCGTTATCTGAGAAGATCCTGTCCTAATCTCGAATGCTGCATAATCAGCTTAAATCCGAATTTGCTTGTATCTCCAATATTCTCTTAGTGGGCTTTTCTGTCGTTACGTTAACCTAAGAGGGGTTTTTTACACAAAGTAATGTGATAACCTTAATTGTTTTATTGAATAATGATTTTTTTATTATGGTGCTAAGTTTTAATAATGAAATCATGGAATAAAAAATGAAAGAATATCAATTGTTAAGGCACGTATTGAATTCATAAAAAATTAGTAAAAATCAAATTCGATTGATTTGAAATTTTTTTTCGAATTGCTCCCTGAAAAGGTTTTTTTTTTTAGGAAAGGTTTAGAAGGATAAGAAGTTGTCAACCCTAAAATTCCGCCAGATAGAATTGTACTGTAGTAGATATCTGGGGAATTTTAAAGATAATTAATTCCGTACAGATGATAGTGTTGACTTTAATTTCGTAATTTTGTTACTTAGTTTAACAAGAATACACTTGATGTAATTTGAAGAGGTTTTGTTTTCCTATGATAGATGTATGTAATTTTTTAATTGATGGCATTAAAAATCTATTATTATCTTTCACAAATTTAATTCAAAATGAAATTATTTTTTATTTGAAACTTGCTAATATTATAAAAAATAGCATTAACTTTTATAAATAAAGGCTATCAAGTTATTTTCTATGTGAAATATGTCATGCGTTTCTTCAATTTATCAATTTGGACACATTTTCATGTTTCATATTATATTTTTGTTATGAAATTAAAGATTACTGATGGTTTAAACAAAAATGGAAAATTGGTAAATGGAAAATGGAATCCACTTTAACCCGTAGGTTTCGGTCTCCTATGACTGTAAGAGCGTTACGGAGCAGAAGTCAGCCTTCTACCTACGGGTGTTCCATCAGAACAGAAGCTGTATCCCCTCTTCCCTCCTTCCATAGGGGACACGACAACAACATAGATATAATATAAGATAGAATTATACTGTAGTAGATATCTGGGGGAATTTTAAAGATGATTAATTCCGTACAGATGATAGTGTTGACATTAATTTCGTTATTTTGTTATTCAATTTAACAAGAAAACACTTGATGTAACTTGAAGAGGTTTCGTTTTTCTATGATAGATGTATGTAATTGTTTAATTGATGGCATTAAATTATTATTATCTGATTCACAAACTTAACTCAAAATGAAATTATTTTTTTAAAACTTGGCAGTATTCTAAAAAATAGCATTACCTTTTATAAATAAAGGCTGTCAAGTAATTTTCTATATGAAATGCATTTCTTCTCTTTATGAATTTGGATACATTTTCACTTTTTAGTGATTTATTTTTAGAATTGTATGTTTATTATCTTTTTATGTTTTATATTATACTTTTGTGATGAAAAGAAGATTACTGATGATTTAAACAAAAACAAGAAATTGGAGTCTGTCATACCATTGATTTTATTAGACAAGGTATGATTATTGATATCTTTATATTGCATAACATGCAATGTTCTAGAAAGTAAGTGAAAGTTTCTTTATGTTTTTCAAGTGTATAAGATCAAGAGTTTCAATCGCCCCGCCCGAAGGCACGAGATACTTTTTTTCTCAAGTGTATAAGAGAGTCGAAAGAGTATATTGAAAAATTAATATTCTTTTAAAATAGTAAATAAAGACTTAAACATTTTCACGTATAGGATGCTGAACAATTGCTTTGTTGATTTTTGTCATAATTTTACATTTTCTTCACTTTCAACAATAACATTTTATTATTTTATACTAAATGTATTTATTTTCAACGTGAGTTTTTGCAGTTTAAAAATGTATTTTCAGAATGCTTCAGATATTTAAATATTTTGTTATGTTAAAAAATTTCTTCTATGTTTTTATAACTATATCGTACTACCGTCTTTAAACTATATTGTTTTTTTAAGTATTAATGGTGCTAGTATACTGCGGAAAATCCTCAGACAATATATTTCAAGTAAAAATATATTGACATTTTTTATTATTTTTCAATTTCCAAATCATGCAAAATGATGGAATTATTTTCCTTCTGCTTATAATAACGACTGTAATAACTCAGAAAATAAATAAACAATAAAAATAAACTGCAAAAACGGAAGTACTGAGTAATTGTACACCGGAATTTAGAATGCAACGGAAATTAGATTTTCTAACCGAAAAACGGTCTACTGAAGGAGACTATTAGAAAATTAACCTAAAAATGTTCAAAGTGTGTTGCCCATTTGGCATTATGTAAGCAGCATATTAATTAAGTAACGAGCCTAACATCAAAAATAATTTACAATCTATTCCTGAAACAATTTTAAAAAATAGTTCTATAAGGTTATGCAATTAAAAAACAGAAATAACTTCAAAATTTACTTTCTATTCTCACATTTAAAAGTATTGCTGCATAAATTTTGAAACCACCTTACTTGTTAAATGCAGAAATTTAAAATTTTATCAGTGGATACAAATTATTCAAGTAATTAAAAGGCATTTTCATAATTCAAAATAATTAATTTTACTATTTAATAAATTAGTAACTAATTTTTTTTAAATTATAATATTTTAAGTAGCCATTATTTAAATGTTTTTATTCCCAAAAATATTAATAAATATTGATTTTATAAAGAATAACTTAAAAATTGTTAAAACATTGTTTACTTTTATTTTAAATATATTATCAAGATCATATTCCGCATCCTTTCTGATTGTGATATTTAATGTTTTTAAAATACATGATTAAATTGTTTAATAAGTTAAATAATAATAAGTTAATAATAATAATAAGCTCCAATAAGTTAATATAATAATAATAATAATCTCACATAAGTCGTAAAAAATGGTATAAAAAATTATTTCTTTTGAATTATTAACCTTTCTGGATAATTCCATTTAATTGCCTAAATATTATTTTAAAATATAAATTTTTTTAAAATTAAGAAAGCCCTTTTCTTTAGACAATAATTTCAATTCTTTTTTTTTAATGAAAGAGTATAAAAAAAGCAATTAAAATTTTAAAACAAATTATATTATTTATTCAAATCGTTGTATCATTATTTTGCATTAAAATGTGCATCAATATGTTCCTTAGCAATTCAGGGTTTGCAATTTTTTAATATTATGTGTATGAATATAAATCGTATTTATGCAAGATAATAAATCTGACATGAAAGATTTTTTTAATGGAAAATAATGAACGTAATATTTAATTTATTTTTTATACTGACCGTTTTTGCAAGTCTGCGAAATAATTCATTGAGATACATGAAAGAAAAAGAGGTAGAGAAATAAAAAGTGATTAGCAGAGAATAATTAATCAAAAGAATAATAAAAAGTAATTAGCAATAAAAAAAGTCTACATTTTAATATTTGATATGAAAAGACAAATTTTTTTCTCAAAATAAATACCTAATATATATATATAATGTTTTATATGTAAGCTAAATGTTTAGTTGAAAAATTAACAGTACATTAGGAAGTTAAATCATGCTTAAATCTCAATGCATATTTAAAGTATTATAAATCAAAACCATAAATATCGTTTGAAAAATTTCATATTTTACTGATTAGAATCAATTATCACAATAAAAAGAATTGAAAATGAAAGTTATTTAAAACCTTAAGTCATTCTTTTTTATTAGAAATGAAATTAATAAAAATACATTTATAAAAAAAAAAGTTTAATTCGTTCCCGTTATGTTATCATTAGTGTCATTGAAAAAATGATACAAAAAAAATAAATAAAAAATAAACCTTTATTTAAAATCAATGTTATATTTAAAGGTGATTTTTATTGTGTGATTATTTACCCCAGCGATTGAAATAAATGTGAAAGAACGAAGTGTCATTTTCATACGTCCTTTTGTTAAGAATTTACATTCGTTAGCGATTAACAACTTGCAAGCCTTTAATTAGAATAACATTGATTTTTTTCTGTTGTGCTAACATTTAACGATGTCAAAATGAAATCTTACGCCATAATCATTTGTTTAATAATGTCATTTTGTGCTAACAGCAAATAAAAAAATTCTAATACGGAATCTGCATAATTATAATTTACTTTTTCCTTTTATTATTTTTGTAATCAACATAACTTTGCAGTGAATAAAAAATAATTATACATTGATTTCAGATTGTATAAATCATAGCTCTTCTACTAAAATGACAATTAATAAAATAAACGTAGATTTTTGTATCTCAGCTTTTATTCTATTTTTTTCCATAGCTCTTTTGAAGTATTTAACGTATTTAATTAAATACAAAAGTTTTTATCAAGAGAACAGAAAATGAAGATAAAAAAAGAGTTATTTTTCCATTAGAAGATAAAAGCATTCTTTGCTGAGTTGTGACACTTTCTTCAAAGAATAAAATCACGCTACAAAAACATACGCTCTCATGGTACAATTAAATGTCTTTTTTTCAAGAAGTATTGAGCTGTAAGCTGTAATTTTTGACAAGAAAAATACTTTCGACAGATTTCTGTTTAAAATAGTTCTTAATGTCTATAATTGGTTTTACATTAAACATTTTATTCGTCTCCTCTCAATTTTTTTTTCTGCAAAACTCGAGATCTCGTTTGTTCTAATATGGTAAGATGTATATATGGTTAAGAATAGTTCTTAAAAATCCAAATATTGTTATTGTTACAGAACTTATTTGTTTATTATTTCATTTTAATTTTGTTAGTAAATTTAGTTCCAATATTTCTTAATTTGAATCAATTTAAATAATTTTTGTAGTTGAAAAGCAAAAACAAAAAGAAAAAAAATGGGTACAACACTGTTAATTACAATAACTTTATTTTTGAAGGCCGTGATGTATTTTATAGTTTTTAAACTCTGTATTATTTCTGAAAAGTATCTTAATGGTTTTTTTAGACTTAAAATAATTTTAAATATCTTCCCTATGCTTATTCAAATAAAAAGTTAAAATTGTAACGTATGAGAAAACCTTAATGGTAGCTAGTTGTCGCACTCCTGTGTGTGGTATTAGAAAATATCGAAACACACTGTGAAAAAAAAAAAATCTAAAGATGTAAGACTCATTATGTCACCATCGTTTATCGTGGTTTCTTAAAGCATGCCTGCAACAAACGCCACCAATATATTTGATAATGTGTGTTATGTTGTTAATGTTGGACTAATGTTGGACTTGGTTGCTGTTATTATCATATTAATTATTATATTGTGGTAATGAAAAATATTAAGATTTCTTGGAATGTATGATGATTAAAATGTGACTTTTGATGTGATGTCTATTGTAAAATGAAGATGGTAATATGAACAATTAAATATTTTTATTTCAGCACAAATAATAAAGAACTGTTCTGTAAACCAAGAAATAAAAAAAGCCCATGTTGTATATTCTCATATATTGGTGAAAGATATTTTGTGATAAAAGTAATAAGTTGCATACACAATAATTATTAGAACATATTATGCAGATAATTAATGTTTTGAATAGAATGTGAACGGATATTAATAGGAAAATAAGTTGTTAGTTGCTTAGATAAGCGCTGACAGATCCGTTATCTGAGAAGATTATGTCCTAATCTCGAACGTTATATAATCAACTTAAATTCGGTTTGCTTGTCCCCAATATTCTCTTAGTGGACTGTTGATAAGTTAATCTAAGAGGTCTTTCACACAAAGTAATGTGATGATATTAGTTTTTTATTAAATCCTGATTTTTTAATGTAGTGTTAGCTGTAGGAATTCAATAATAAAATAAAAAAAATGAGAGAATATCTGGAAAACATAAATCTTTCTTATCATAGAGATCTTTTTATGTTAAACTAGAGGTGTTTTTGGTCGTTTGCATAAATATCAAGTAGGTCTAGATCAGTTTGGTTGTTTTCATAAGGCCCGTGTTGAAGTCTTCTTTAAAAAATGAGAGGAACCAAATGTGATTAAATGAACATTTTTTTCTGAGTTGCCCGTTGGGAAATGACTTTTTCCCATCGAGAAGAATAAGAAGTTGTCACATCTAAAATTCCCCCAGATAGAACATATCTAGTGAAATTTTAGCGGTAATTGACTCCATACAATTGATATTGTTGTCACTAATTTCTTAATGTTAATATTTTTTAAATTTTTTTATTATATTTTTATTGGAAAATTAACCGTATGCTAGGAAATGTGTTTTATGAAAGTTAAATCACGCTTAAAACATCATGCATATTTAAAGTATTATAAATCAAACGATAAATATCTTCTGAATAATTTCATATTTTACTGATTAGAATCAGTTATGACACTAGCAGAATTTAAAACTTTAAATTATTCTATTTTATGAGAATTAGATTTAATATAAATACATTTTTAAAAGTGATATATTTTTAATCGTTCCTGTTATGTTATCATTAGTGTTATTGAAAAAAATCGATACAAAAAAATAAAAAAAATAAACCTTATTTAAAATCAATGTGTTGTTTAAGCTTGTTCTTATTGTGTAATTAATTTTCTTCTAATGATTGAAATGAGTGTTGAAAGAACGAAGAGTCATTTTTCACGCTTCCTTTTGTTAAGAATTTGAATTCATTAGTGATTAACAACTTGAAGGCATTTAATTAGAATAACATTGAATTTTTATATGTTGCGCTAACAGTTAACGATGTCATGAAATCTAACGCCATAATCTTTTGTTTAATAATGTCATTTCGTGATAACAGCAAAATAATAATAAAAAAATTCTAATACGGAATCCACATAATTATAGTTTACTTTTCCTTTTATTATTCTTTAATCTGTGCATAACTTTGCAGCGGATAAAAATATTTGTACATTTATTTCAGATTGCATAAATCATAGTTCTTCGACTAAAATGACAATTAATAAAATAAACGTAGATTTCGCATTTTTGCTTTTATTCTAATTCTTTTTTCTATAGCTTTTTGAAGTATTTAACGTATTTAATTAAATACAAAAGTTTTTATCAAAGACAACAGAAAAAGGAGACATAAAAAGAGTAATTTTTCCATTAGAAGATAAAAGCATTCTCTACCGAGTTGTGACTCTTTCATCAAAGAATAAAAACATGCTATAAAACATACGCTGTCAGGGTACAATTAAATGTCTTTTTTTTTTCAAGGGAGTATCGAGCTGTAAGCTGTAATTTTTTGTAAAGAAAAAGACTTTCGACAGTTTTCTGTTTAAAATAGTTCTTAATGTCTATAATTGGTTTTACATTAACCATGTTTATTCGTTTCTTCTCATTTTTTTTTCTGCAAAACTCGAGATCTCGTTTTTTTTTTTTTATATGGTAAGAGATTATATTGCTAAGATTAATTATTAGAAATCAAAATATTGCTATTGTTACAGAACTCATTAGTTTATTATTTAATTTTAATTTTGTTAGTAGGTTTAGTTCCAATATTTCCTAATTTGTGTCAATTTAAATGATTCTGCAGTTGTTTGTGCAATCCTATAGTCATTGGTGCAAAAACGGAAAACAATTTACATATCTTTTAGTCACAATAACTTCATTCTTGAAATGTCGTAATGTATTTTATCTGCATATTATGTTAAAAATTGTATATTATTTTTTTCTAATTTTTTTACCCTTAAAATGACACTAAATAAGTTGCCCATGAATATTCTGACAGAAAAGTTTATAAAATTGTTAAAGTTTATGTTTTTTGTTCTTAAAGTTTCCAAATAAATTATAGTACAGAAAAATGCCAATACAAAAAATATCGTTGAATATATTTTGAAACAGTATTATGAATATTATTAAAGTAAAAATTTTTTTCATATGTATGGCATAGTTTTATTTCTCTTTTAATTCGATATTGTGATGTTTAGTTCAATAGTGTAAAAAAAATTAAAACAAATATTTTCGAATATGAATACAGAATGTATTTCGTAAAATATGTGTTATAGCAGTATATATTTCGTTTCATGAATATCACAGAATACATTTCACAAAAAAATGTAAAAAATACACTTATAAAATGGAGGACAAAATATATTTTAACTGATTCAATACTAAATTCTAGAGTAATTGTTCTTTAACAAAGTGATTTCAGTCAGTAAATTTTAGAATTGACACTTAACAAGAAATAAATATGGTTAAGCGTTTTTAGAAAGAATAATTTTCTTACTTTTTGTATATAGCTTAAGCATAATTAATTAACTGATATGCAAAGTATATACATAACTTCAAAGTGAATATGTGAATTACACATAATTTAATAATCAATATCTAAACTATAACCCACCCTATAAGAAAATGCAGCATATTTATCCATACGTCATAAAGAAACGAAACAAAAATGTATGGAATATATCTTCACTTCTGACAGTATGCATACAATATCTGTGTACACTGACAGAATATATTGAAAGGATATAGACAGTATATATGGAAAATCTATGTTATAAACCAGTTAGAACTATATGAACATTTATTCTGTTATTATCGTATACAACTGTCATTTTACAATATGCAGAAAAATTAAACTAAGCAAAACCGAACAATATCGAAACATTAAGACATTATCCATTTTGACAGTATTTACAATACCTCGAAGCTAACAGTTGTTCAAAATGGATCCCCAAACACATTTCCAGCATCCTTCCCAAATCGAAAATCGTCTTCGCGGCCACTTCCACCGACATTTTATTTCAATGTCGCCCACGTGAAATGAGACTCGCGGATCACTTCACGACTCGAACAGTCATTTTGGGAGGCGGTCAGAACGCGTCACCTGTTCTCCGCTCGAGTCGCATTCATTTCCCAGACGGCCGTTGAGAATATTGGTCTCGTAACTCGGAAAAGCGGAAGTCATAATGCTGTGAGGAATGAAGAAGGCGACTCGTTATTATGGGCAATGAATTTTGTTTTAGCGTTAGATGGTTATGGGAGTGTTACTTTGTCAAATATTCCCAGTTATTCTTACAGAAAAGAAAATATTCCATGATTCCATATTTAAGTCTGACATTCTCTGTTCTGCTTCTATTCTAACAATATACCTGGAAGATTCGGATTTTAGGCCAAAAAAATGTATGCCAGCAATGGTCAAACATTAAATATCATTAAAAGAATAACATGGAATTATCTTTCAAATGAATCATGATTCTGAAAATTTGCTACAGTAATGAAGTCAAATATTACAGAAAAAATTAATGCGATAAAATAATGAAACATACCTTGCTTATATCAATTTTTGTCTGATTAAGAATCATGAGAATGATGGTTATTTCTTTAATGTTTGATCATATATCTGAAATATGATCAAACAAGACACATCATTAAAGACAAATTCATTAAAGACATTTCTTCATCAATACATTGAAGATTCCCTCTCCATTTACATTTAATTGTGGTGATGATAGAAAATTCTAATTCACACAGATATGTTGAAAACTGTTACAAACGTTCAAAGAATTTTTAAATATTGCTGCCTTGGCCTTTTCATTCTCTGGATCGGTCATCCATCGAACATGTTTTATCGATGATTGCCAATCTACTGGCGTAGAATTCATCACTTCAGGAAACGCCAGAATAACTTTGACAACGCACAACTTTTAAAAAGGCATCGACTAACGTGTCCAACGTCTTTGGCAACGTGTTGAAAAGGTACGGACTGACATGTCCAAGGTAACAAACACAAGCATCTTTATTTGAATGCTAAATGATGTAGCAGAAGTTCCTGTCAATCTTGGATGAGAACACAAAATAATTATTTTTTTTATGTTCTTCAACTCGAAGAGGACCAATCATTATTTCCCATCATCTGAACATTGTATTTTGTGCTATTTGTCAAATAAATGTGTCTTTGAAATTTCTCATCCTTCATGACGTTACTTTTTGGGTGACCATAAGAATAATTTAATATACTCATAGAAATAAATTCTGATGGGAATCGATCAAGTAACTTCTATTGAAAAATTACCACTGCATTTCTTTTGTCGTTACTCCCCAATTCTTTCAACTAAACCATGGAGGGGACCAAAAGTTACAAAAGCATCTCAAAAAATGTGTTGGATGAGATTTTAATCATTAAATGTTTTAAATTATGAAAAAAAAAAAATATCATTTTTATATTAATGCAGATTATTTTCTTTCTAATCAAATGGAAATTATTTTAGGATATTAAACTTATAAACCTGAGATGATTCTAAACATAAACCGGTGTTTTTCATTCTTCTTTTGTAATGGATGTGGAATACATAGAAACAAATCATCAATTCTATTTCAAGAAAAATCAATTGAATTACTAAACAAGCGAGTGATTTAGGAAACTAACATTAGTTTTTAAAAGACTAATTTTTAACAAATGAAAGAAATGCAGAGCTTTGAAAGCAACAGAAAAATTTCTCAATGCACGAGTGGTTTTATTTCAGAGAAAGAAGATAAAAAGTGAAAGAACGACAATCAAAGAAGTTTTTGCACTTAGTATTTTAGAAGCATTTTTTTTCGAAGATTTTGAAATGTTTGAAGTATTCAAAAATGAATTTTCTTAATAAATGTCTTATCTCGATTAACACTAAATGTAGATTTTGTATGAATAAATTCTTTTTAACATTTAACTAAGTGAGTAAATTTTAAAATACATGGAAATGACATTTATTTTTTAAATCGTATTCATTATTTCATTTAAAAATATATTGACTTTAGTTGAATGATTAAAAACTCGCTTTACTTGTACTCCATTTTAAGTATAACTACAGTTTTATATTAACTCAAAATGTATGTTTTACTTGAAAATATATAAGCTATTTAAATGTTACACTTAAAAAGTGCCAATTATTAATTTTATATGATTGTTTTATTTTGAAACTTATATCATCTATCGTAATAAAATTTAATATTTTAAAGATTATAATTAGCAGTTTGAATTTAATTTTTGTCTAACATATGCATCCAATTTTATAAAGTGTATGTTTTATTTTTAAAAATTAACATTAATTTTAAAACTAAAAACAAGTGTTTTCTATATTCGTACAAAATTTAACTATTTAACTGAACTTTAAGTAAACGAACAGTACAAATATTTATTTTCATCAAGGAAAAATTCCAGTTATTTATATGCTGTTTTATGAAACATAAATAACTTCGAATTTTATAATTAAAAAAAAAGTAACTCATAGAAACTTTAATGTTAAAGGTAAGTTAGCTAACTGTGATCATTGACAAAAAAAACTGTTGTCGATTTTTATTTTTGTAATTATTAGTTTTTATTCTAAACATTCTAAGATTTTCTTTCGAATATAATTTAAAACAAGATATTATTTATTGAACAAAGATAAATAAAATGGATCAAAGATATTAATTTCTAAAGACGCCATTCGATACCGCCTATGTTATTTACTTCTTTTTGGATAAAGGTTCAAATAGAAAATGTAATATTTATCTTTGTGAACTTTGCCGTTTTAATGAAATTAAATTTGAAATGTTTACGATTTATTTCGTCTCTTTGAAGCAATATTTTTTACTAACTGATATCAAAGACAAAAAAAGCGTTTACTTTGAAAAGTAGTTTTTTAAAAAATTTTTTATAATTTTAAATAGAAAATTTTTTTTTCATTACATTCATATGACATGTGTGAAAAATATATAGAAATTGCAATTTATCTTTTAGTGTTTTTTAATGATGATACATGTGGATGATATAAGTGTGATATTATTTGGTGACTGAATGTAGAAATCCACATAAAAATGTATATTTTGAATATTTATTATTATTTTTGTGCAGTAATTTTTATTTTAATTATATTGAAAGATAAAATTTTATGAAAGCATATTATTTATAACTTTTTTTAAATTTTATATGCTTGAAATACATTTCAGTATAATTAAATTGTAAAACTATTACTATTTACAGGATATGGCGCATTTTTTAAAAGCAGTGAAGAAATTGTTATTAATTGTAATTACAATTCCTTGTCACATGGATAAACCCAAATAGAATTCTAAAACATAGTTTCTTCTTTTACAACAGGAGCTGCTTTATGTACATGGCATACATTTATTTATACAATAATTTTAATTTAAAATTGTTCAATACTTATGTCATTAAATTGGCCAAAAGTTCTTCAGAAGAATTATTACTATCTACTTATAATTTAATTTTAATTGTGTTCAAATACTAAAATGCTGAAAAGGTTTTCTATTTTCAAATACAGCTACCCTTAAAGTTGAGTTATAACTTTATAATTAAACTATTCCTGTAGATAAGCAAGAGTTTTGTATCAGGTAAAGAAAAATTTCGAGACACTCCATACTCTATTTGTACATTCTGAATTGAAAGCTTTGAAGATCTAAAAATTATATTCAAAGTTTAATTAAAGTTCCAGAGGGTAAAAAAATGTTGTTCATCATGTTTTAATTATATTCATGTATATAAAGCTGTTAATGTCCTAAAAAAGTGTTAAAAATTTATGGACTGTTAAGAAAGTTAAAGATAATTAATTCTTAAAGATATTACTTTCAAATTGTGTAAACATTTAATAAAATATGAGTAAATTTTGAAATTAAAAATAGATTTCGTTTAATAAATTTATGTAATATTTTAATAGGATACAAAAAGAGCAATAATTTGTTGGAGTTTGTAATCATAAATTGATGAGTAAAATTAATTTCCTTTTACAAAAATTCTAAATATTAAATGTAAGCTTTTATTGAAAAATGATTTGCAAAACTGTTTTAAATAATTAAATCAGGAATGCCTAAGTTTTATATATTGTTAAGATTATAGTTTTATTTGAAAAAAAGGTAGTTTTATTTAAAAATTTGATGAAAGCATTTACGAGTTTTTATTTCACTTTGTTTGATATTTAAATGTGTACGAAAGTTTGATATTTTAAATATCAAATTTATAGATTATCATAACAGCATAGATATTTGGAAATTAGTGAATTATAAATATATGAGCTATTATGATGAATTTTTGATGATGTAGTTTGTATTTTATGTGAAATAAAATAATGTGAATTTTGTAAAATATTGTATTTTTAAGCATTAAGTCATTTTTAATTGCTACCATATCAATAAACACACAGCTAAATCTCCAGTAAATTAGCAAATGCGGACATTCACCTACACAATTACAATAAGATCACTACTATAAAGCTGTCATTTATATTTAAAAATTGAATAAATTAATAATCAAATAATTTCAATATTTTTTTCTTTCAAGATTTATATTAGATTTAATGAAATAACAAATTACTTTATTATTCATAGTAATATATGCAAGGTTACCTCACAGACGAAGAGCCTCTTCTTTTATCACTGGCACTCGGGAATTTTGAAATTTATCATGTGTTAAATAAATATGTGAAGTGTTCATGGATTAATCGCAACATCAATATTCTTTTAATAAATAATAATTTTCTAAAAATAAGTATTTAGATTATAGAAAATTAGATTTATATCTATATTTGTTTTTATATAGACAGAATTTATTTGAATGTAAATGAAATAATATCATATTTAAAAATAATATATATATATATAAAGAATAATCAATGTAAAAAACAAAAAAAAAAAAACTAATAGAGAAGGAGCTACAAAAATTTGCACAATATGAATCACAACAATATTCGACACGTTGCTCATCATGAGCTTCATAGAAAGCAACCGAATTGTAAACAAACCCTCCACAAAACTTCCGAAGTGCCAAACATTTGCCAGAAGTAAAATTGCTAACAATGAGAATAATTAAACCAAAATCAACAAGAATATTGTTATTATATTTTCAAGATGGTTAATATACCTGTTGTCGTCTGTTGTCACAACTGACTTAATTGTCTCATAGTTTTTTATATCTTCATCACTTAAATAAGTTATTATATTAGAAGCTTTTTCTCCTAATAAATTTAACAGAATCTCAGCTTTATATATCTCAGGTACTTCTTTAATATTAAATGCGCGCTCTAAAGAATTAAAGAAAAACTCCACCCTTCCGGTCGAGTGGGGATTCTGACAGTTAAAGTTCTAACACTTTTTATTACTTGATCAATAGTATCTGGTTTGGCTTCACCTTCACACACTTCTGATTTACTTTCATTTTTAATTTTTGAGAGTTCTAATTCATTTTTAACTCGTTCTAATTTTATTTTTTCCAGATCTATTTGACGTTGCTCCTCATTTTTACGATTGTCAATAATCGTGTTGGCAATGTCTTTAACCCTGTCTGGTCTATTTTTAAACACATCACTTTGTTCAATTGCATCATATAAATCTGAATATTTTTCAGATACTACCAAATTTATTTCTGCGGCAGTGAGCCGCAAATCTTCTTTTTTGCACCTTTAAACACGTTTGCACAAAATATTAAATATATGGATTTCCAATTACTTCTTTTACAAAGCTTTTCTCTTGACACAACACTATCCACAGGTTTGAGCCACTCTCCGGCACGATGGACCAAAATGTTGTCGTCAATAGCACTAACAGCACTCACACATATTCTCTTTCACAAGCGGACTGTATCACACTCCCACAACACAATAAAAACCAAAGGTTTAAAACTTAACAATCACTTTATTTACACGACAGTCACAGCCACTCGCAGCCGTGCTGTTCACTCTTGCCTCTCTGGCATTACACTGATCAGACTCACACTTATGCGCTCGCAGGCGCATGTGTACACACCCACTTTTTTTCGCCACTAGGGTTATCCTTCCGCGTAGGCGCGAACAATACCTTTATATGTTATATCACTGGATTGGAAAGTTCATCATTAATGAATAAATTATTGCTAACAATACTTTACATGGAACTCATCAATGCAAAAGCAAAAGAGAAATATATATATATATATATATATATATATATATATATATCATACATATATATCTCCTCTATATCTCTATATATATATAGCCACCAAATTGTATAAACATCTTCACAATACAATACTCTGAAATGCCACACATTCGCACATTAACCAGAAGTAAAATAACAGACAATGTAAATAATTCAACCATTTTTATCACTGGTGGAGTCAACATTTCCTAGTTTTACTTCCAACATTTCCAAATTCAACAGTTTGTTGAAACCTGGAATTCCGCAACAAGAGGATGATTTGTGAGAATTTCCGTTGCTGTCGAGTTAAATCAAGCAAGTAAATTATGGGTGTTGAATCAAGCGTATTTTCCAATTTGTGAGGAGGGTATATTCAGAAATCTTAATAATATTTGAATCATCTATGTATTTCATTAGGTGAATGCAATATGTCGTCTTAAAAGCAAGAGTATATCTCAATGGGCCCGGAGATATCTACGAAAAACTGCTGGTGAAAGGATTTCAAAATATTAAAAAAATTATGATACGGAAAGTATTTTTAGGAAGTTAGTATATATAACTAATAAATTTTATTGATACGTGAGTATTTCTTTTGTAATTTTTACATATGAAATTAAATATATATATATATATATATATATATGTATTATATCATTTTTCTTTAATTTTGAGTTTTAAAAATTATTCTGAATAATATGATTAAAATAAAGGGGAAATATATAAAATAAAAAATATATATCCTGCTGTATAAATTCTAAATATAAAGTAAATATTCTACTTAAATCTTTGAGGAAATAAAAATATATATTTAAAAAAATGATTGAAAAAGGACATCGTTATTTATTATATTAGCTTAATAATATATTCATATAGCATTAATAGTTTTTTAATGAATGTTAGATAAGATAGCATTGAGTATTATTCGAACTGAAAAATAATATAATAATATATTTAAAATTTATTTAAAGTGTATATTACTGCAATTCAGTTATTTTTTCAGAGTACTTTTCAGGAGAATTAATTGTTACATGGAATTGTTAGCTAACTTCTACGAATTTATATAATTTGAACTTTGGCTAATCAATCATTATCAATGAAAAAAAATTTAAACTATTCTTAACATAAAAAAGGTGTTTATCGTTGTAGGCATTAGAAAGTCTAATTCCTTTCGTGATTGACATCTGGGCTTGGAGATATATTTATATTAATAAACAAAAAAATCTGTGAAATTTATTCAAAAAAACAAAGGAAAAAATAAATAAATAAATAAAAGATCCCTAAAAATTTTATCGAATCACATTATAAACCCTTTAATCATTGGAGTTTCATACATATTTCAATGAATTAATAGATAATATTTTAAATGAATAATATTTTGAAGTAATAATGACATTAAATAAATTTTTACCCACAAGTTATTATTATTTTTTTTTTTGTATTAATTAAAGGAAAGACATTTTTGCATCCATTTCTATTTGATCGATACGTATTGAAAGACAGAAGTAAGACACACAAATAAACTATAAATATAATAAAAATACAATATACAAAATATATTTTTTTATTTCATATTTTTATATGGATAAATGTAATTATTTAAAAACCTAGTGTCTCGGAAAATTATTCCTTTTACAAATTTATTTCAAACCAAATTTAATTCATAAACATTAGAAAAATTTCAAGACTAATAAAAATTATTCATATAAAAGTTTTTGGAAAGTTTTTTTCATAAAACATTTTTTTTAAATAATACCAATTTAATTGTACATCTATCTTAATTATATTACTGGGAATATTTTCATCTTTCATATCTGCTATCTGATCGTAATATTCTTTTTATTAAACATATAACCTTACCTTGGCATTATTTAACTCGACACATTTGCTGTCATATCAACTTGTAACATAATCTCTCGAGACCTATCCTTAATAGCCTTGCCATCAAGATGACAAAGAACAAACATTTGCTAATTGAATTAAAGGAAAAAGTGAGTGTTTAATAAAACTTTTCAGAGTTTGAAGAATTCAACCTTATTGCATTCTTATTCTGACACACAATTATTTCTCAAAATATTGATGATACTCTTTTGAACATTTACTTTGCAATTAACAGTGTGTTTAATTTTCTAAAATCTTAATAGGAATAAGTATTCCTATTGCATTCCTATTCTTTAATGCTTCTTTTATAAATTTGTTCTTGCTGAATAAAATATCACGAATATCTTGATGAATAAATCTAATTAAAAGTAAAACCTTTTTTTCTCAAGCATATTAATTCTCTTATAAACTCTCTATACATTTTTTAATACAGGCACATCATTTTCTCTTCGTATACAATAAAAGCTCGAATGTTATCTTTTCCAAGACAATTTTCAGGTAACTACAATGATAGGTGCCAGAGTATAATGATAGCCTGTTTATTTGCTTGGAAAGTAAAAAAAAATATCAAAATTGTCACAAAATCTCTAACCTTATATCAGCAGCTAAAATGAGAATCACAATTGCTGCCTGGAAGTCTCTTCAAATTTCAAAGGGGCATGACGTTTTTTAAGGCTTTTTCTTTGCGTTTCGTTCAAGTTTCCCTAGAAAAATCAACATCAAGGTGAGAAAGGAAATGACAATACATTTTGTGTTTCATTGGGTGCTATGAGGTATTCGCCGAAATGCATTGCATCTCTTGCTGCAGTAATATGTGTGTATATAGAAACATCGTTTTTAAATTAGTAAGCAATAAAGCTCTACTGGCACTATTTTCTGGGACACTTTCAGATAACTACAATGATATGTGCGAGTATAACGCTCAACTTTCAATCTAAGTTGAAGAAATAGAAAATTGAGAAGGTATCAAAAACTAAAAACCTACTAGCCTAAATTCAGAAACTACAATGCTCATCACCAGAGCTGAACGGTAGTCTATTTAAAGTTCAACCTGGCCATATATTTTTTAATGCCTTTTCTTTGCATTTTAACTAAGTTTACTAAGAAGAATCCACCTAAAGGTAGAATTGGAAATAACAAAACATTTTGTGTTACACTGTGTACTACGAGGAATTCACCGAAGAGCATTGAATCTCCTGCTCCAGTAATATGTGTCAAGAACAGTTCAATGAAATGAAGAACATTGAATTTTGTATAAGACTTGATAGTAGGAAGAACATTGAATTTTGTTTTTCACAGTGTGCCCTGAACATTATACACTAAATGATCATGATATAAATGACAACACATTTTTATTCTACTACGTGCTGTGAATAATCTAACAAATGGTTTTTAATAGAAAGAATATTGCATCTTGTATTCCGTTAATGAATACCACCAAAATTCCCCGTAAAACATTGACGGGAAGAGTATTGCACTTTTTGTTCTGTGTTAACAGAACACGCTTTACAGAACAGTGTTCTTTAACACGCTTTTAGAGTTAATCAAACTTATTTTTTAATTAACAATTATTTTTTATTTAACAATTATTTTTTAAACTAACTCTGCATTTTAGTTGAAACTGTGAAAAATTAACTTGATAAAAGCACCCCACGCTTTTAGAACAGTGTTTTTTTAGTATTTAAAAATTTGATAATTTTTTTAGTATATAATTTAATACTTTTGTAATCAGTGCATAACTTTGCAGTGAATAAAAAAGACTTTTGCATTGATTTCAGATTGCATAAATCATAGCTCTCCATACTAAATGATAATTAATAAAATAAAAAGTAGATTTTGTAATTCTGCTTTTATTCTAATTTTTTTTCCTGCAACTCTTTTGAAGTATTTAACGTATTTAATTAAATACAAAAGTTTTTATCAAAGACAACAGAAAAATAGGAAAAAAAAATTTTCCATTAGAAGATAAAATCATTCTTTGCTGAATTGTGACTCTTTCTTCAAAGAATAAAAACATGCCACAAAACATACGCTTTTATGGTAAAATTAAATGTCTTTTTTTCAAGAAGTATCGAGCTGTAAACTGTAATTTTTAGAAAGAAAAAACTTTCGACAGCTTTCTGTTTAAAATAGTTTTAATGTTTATAATTGGTTTTACATTAACCATTTTTAATCGTTTCATCGCAAATTTTTTTTCTGCTAAACTCGAGATCTCGTTTATTTTTATATGGTAAGATATATATATTAAGAATAGTATTTAGATATCAAAATATTGTTTTGTTACAGAGTTCATTTGTTTAATATTTAGTTTTGATTTTGTTAGTAAATTTAGTTGAAATATTTCCTAATTTAAATCAATTTAAATAATTCTGTAGTTTATTGTGCAATCCAGCAAAACAAAACAATTATACCTTTTTTAGCTTAATCTTAAAAAAGTCGTAATGTATTTTACTGGTGTTAAAAATTCTATATTATTTATGAATGTCTCTCAATGTTTTTTTAGATCTGAAAATAACTGCAAATATGTTCTCTATGCTTATTTAAATTGAGTAGATAAAATTGTAATGTTTTAAATTTCAAAAAACAAAATGTCTCGTGTGTGTCCGGGTTAGAATAGTCCCACTGTAACCCATGAATGTCGAAAAATGCAAATAAAATAGAAATTGCCCGGGGAATATAATCGTATTAGGTGAATTCAGATTTCTCCCTTTGGATGCCCCATGTTTTGTGCTGCCAGGGCAAAAAGAATTTTTATTGTTTTTACGCTTTATGATGAATTGTCCAGGGTTTTCTGACTTTGGTCTAGATGTTGTGTTGGACCAAGTGGGATAAGAAACATTAATAAATAAAAAAAAAAATTAATTTAAAACTTTTGATGGGTTATTGATTAATATGTGATACAACAATAATCAAAATGGTTGTTTTTTTAAGTGTAAGTTATACTATTATTTAAATAAGGATCAAAACTTGATAATCACAAATACTTTAATATAGAAATTAATCCCAGTTGTGTGCCATCAATATTGAGCAATTTTAAAATTTTTAAAATGCGCTTTGTACCTAATATGTATGAAATTAAACATGTACTTAAATGCAAAATTGTTAGGGATTAATTGAAGAAAATAAGGCACGTTTTCTTTTTCAAAAGATATAGTAAAAAGAGTTATTTCCGGTAAGTGTATTGAATATTAAGGTAGAAGTGTTTTCTGTTTGAAATAAATTTTGTTATTAGAAATATAAAAACTTAACTGATTTTATGTGTACAAAATAAATGATTAGGCTATTTATTAAAATGAAGAAATAGGTTCTTGTTGTTTCCAACGTATTGTTTATTCTTTTATAAAACTCAAAACAAATATCCTCAATATTTGTGCTTGGACTCAAGTTTCAGTTATTGTTGTCTGATTATACAATTGACACTTTATAAGAAATAAAGATGTCATAACTTAATATTGTATATATGAATTACACATAATTTAATAACCAATATCTAAACCATAACTCAACCTATAGAAAAATGCAACATATTTATCCATGTCTCAAAAAAGGAACTTTAGATTTTGACAGTATATATAAATATCTATATATACTGTCAGAATATATTGAAAGGATATAGACAGTATATATTGAAAATCAATGCTTTAAAAGGGTGAGAACAATATTAACGTTTATGATCATACTACAACCGTCATTTTACTATATTAAAAAAAGAAACTAACGAAAAACAAAGATTATCTCAATGCTATAAAAGTGTGAGAACAATATTAACTTTTATTCTTTTATGATCATACACAAAAAGAAAGAGAAGCTAACAAAATGCAAAAAATTATCTCCATATTAAGGCATTATCCATTTTGAAAACTATTTACTATACCTCGAAGCTAACAGTTGTTCAAAATCGATAACCAAACGCATTTCCAGCATCCTCCTCAAATTGAAAATCAGCTTCACTGCCATTTCCACCGACATCTTATTTCAATGCCGCCCACGTGAAATGAGACTCACAGGTCACTTCACGACTCGAACAGTCATTTTCGGAGGCGGTCAGAACGCTTCACCTGTTCTCCGCTCGAGTCGCATTCCTTTCCCAGAAGGCCGCTGAGAATATTGGTCTCGTAAATTGGAAAGGTGGAAGGTATAATGCTGTGAGAAATGCAGAAGGGGGAAAGTACAACCCATTATTATGGACAGTGAATTTTGTTTTAGCGTCAGATGGTTATACGATTTGCACTTTGCCAAATATTCCCAGAAATTCTTACGGAAAAGAACATATGCCATTCATCCATATTCAAGTCTGACATTCCCTATTCGGTTATTGTAATAATATACCTAAAAAAAAAAAATCGGATTCGTCGTATATTAGAGAAGTCAAGCCATTTAAATTAAATTTAAATAAAGACACATTTTTAAAAATGCATTAAAGAAAAGGCCTGGTTAGGAAAAGGTTAGAATCTATCAATTTTTAACGTTTCTTTAAACACCCCCCACACATAGAAATATATATATATTATATATTAGGGGGCTAAAAATTGAACTTTTTAGATTTTGGTGGGGCACCATCACACATTCCTTTTTTGCCTTTCAAAAGACTTTCATAATAATTTCAGTTTTTATAAGTAAATTTTTGAATTCGCGACTTGGAAGTTGTTTACTCGTTTTTTGTCTGTATTTTCATGAGAGTAACCTCATCTAAAGCCCAGCCTCATCTAATAGATCAGCTCCTATTAAAAATTTCACCTTCGATTGGTGTGACAATAGATGCTATTCCATGTAGAGTTCCTTCAATGACGGTTGTAGGAGATGAATAAGCAAAAATCTCACAAAATGGTAGGTTAAATTGTAATTACGTTTTTACCATTTTATAAAATAGATAAACAATTTTATGTCCGTAAGCAATAATTACCTGCTTTGTTGTGTTTGGAGGTCCAACTACTCTATGAAGAAATGATTCCATAAATTTAATTTTTTTCACATATTATTCTAGAAGTAAGAAGATATTTGGAAAGAGAGAATGTGTTGTGGTTGCTAATAGAGAAATTTAGGCTTTTCATAAATTTTCTCGTAATTTTGAAATATTTTGGTGAAATTATTTGCCTGTAAAACGATGCCTGTAAAAAGTCGTTTTGTCTGAATGGTTAGTCAAATTAGTAATTATTAATTCGTTAATTCTAGCATGAAATATGGATTATATAATTGTTTGAATAAGGTTATAAGGTTGACTTTAAATTCAACTCTTTCATATTGACATTTATGATACTAATGCTTCAAATGCATTTTTGTACAACGTTAATACTATTTATTATAACATTCAGTACTTCTGTATTCACCAGTGCAGAAGAAACAGGTTAGTTTACTGTTGCATTTAGATGTTTATCGATTGTAACACAAACATCTATTAATGATTATAAAATCCTACATTGAAATCCTCCAAACTATCCGATCTACTTTAAGAAACTTTTATTTTACAATATGCATCCGCGTTCTAAGATGTACTTCAATTACTGAATGTTTGCCGTGGTGAAATTTTGATTCATCTATTTTCCTTTTAATACTATAATTTTCAGATTTTGTTCTGAAAGAATATTTTGAAATTCCATTAACATGAATATCTATTGGAAGATTCATAATAAAAATGCATGGGTTCTTTTTCTTGGGAATAATTGCAGTGAGTCTTTTAGAGTTATTTTGGAAAGCTGACTGGTATATTATTTTCATTCGGTGAGATACAATGCATTAGTACTCTATTGGTATTCAAGTTATTGTACACATACTACTTTTTAAAAAAATAGCTACTTGTATTTTTTGAAGATGTAGGAGCAATGCCATTTTCACTATTTTAATGGTGATTTGTAAAATATTCCTCTATGATTAAAAAAACTGAAATTTCCAGAATTTAAAAAATAAAAATAAAAAAAAAATGATTTATAAAAAAAAAAGTGTTGACACAATTAAGTAAATATTATTATAATCTTCTAATAATATCGAAAAATAATGAAGACAAAATGTAGATAATAGAAATTTATTAAAGGAGGATATTCCAAAAAGTTGTTAATGATAATATGGTGAAAAATAAACGACGATAACTAAAGTGTTATCAACGACATATCTCTACTTGTATTTTTTGAAGATTTAAGAGTAATGTCATTTCCACTTCTTTTGCGGTGATTGGTAAAATATTTCTGCCTAGTTGAAAAATCTGAAATTACAAGAATATCATATATAAAATTTAAAAAAGGCTTTTTTCCAGAATATTAAAAATAAAATTTAAAAAAAGTTTTATAAAAACATGTTGGCACAGTTAAAAAAAATATTATTATAATCCTCTAATTATATCCAAATAATGAAGACACAAATGTTGATTAAAAGAAATTTATTAAAGAAGGATATTTAGAAATTGTTAATAATAATGTGATGAAAAATAAAAGATGCAATTTCAACCCACAACAAAATCCAGGTGTGTCAGGTTCCAGAGGTGTATTATAAATTTTTTTCTACATTTCTAAACATTTTACGTTTGGCAAGAGGCAGAGGTATCTGCCAGAGGTCATAAGCTTTTTACAGAAGTAACTGCGATTTGTTGGACAATAAACCCTTTGATCACGTGCAAGAAGATTGTTTGTCGAAAAAAATAGTGGCATCCGTGTTGGTTCTTTGGAAACAAAGAACTTATATAAAAATCGATAATAATCGCTATCCTCTAGTGAGATTTAGTCAGACTGGTTTATTATTGATAACAGACAGTTATAGGATATAAATTTCAGCTTACGAACAGGGATTTTGATTATATCTCATTAAAAGAAGGTAAAAAAAAGAAAGGTACGTAAAATGTTGTCGATACTGTATCTTCCCAGATGAACTCCTAAATAATTGTTTGGAATATTTTGTGTAAACTAACAAAATGCTTTTTTAATATATTGGATATATCATCAATTAAAAAAAATGATATGCACAACAGAAAAGATGAGTAATACAAGAAATATAAAAAAAAAATAGTTAATATAGTGATTGAACAGTACCTGGGGTGTCATTAATTGAAGAATAAAACAAATTTCCTACAATTAACGAACAACAGCAATGCTTGTTATTGTTAATCAAACAATGTAGGTGCAAATATCCGAAGTCTAAAAATAATCTTTTAAAAGGAGTATAAACAATAAATAAATATCTTTTTTTATAAAGTAAACCAAACTGGCAGTTTTCCCCTTAGAGAAAATGTACAAAAGGGAATTTTTTGTTACGTAAGCGCTACCTTATACATATATATATATAAAATATATACTTGAATTTTTTTTTTAATATTCTGTATTTCTTCAATAAACATTGCAAGGAACAATAATTACTTTTTCATTGAAAGATATTAATATAAATCAAACCATTCCAAAATATATAAAAGTTATATAAATTCCATTAGAACATTAAAAAAGCAATATACAATTATTTTTTGTCTTCTTCTTTTAGTTTTCTTTAACATCTCTTCTTCTGTAAACTTTATTATTTATTATATTTGAAATTCTTGTTCTTCATCGGCGGTTTTAAAGATTTCTTTAATTTTCCTAATCTTAATTTATTGCATTTAATAGAATAAAAATGTATTTAAACCAATGTAAATAGAACTTTCATATTAATTCATATTCCACTTATATTATTTATTCAATCATATTAATTATTCATTTAAATATCATATTATTATTTTACATATATTATTATATCATTTATTATTATTATTATTATTATTACTATCATACAATTATTTTTTTTTTACTATACAGTCTCAAACAAATTATTTGAGTAGCATAATAATAATTACCAAATTGTTTGTTTTTTATTTACATGTTGTTGTATGAAGAGTAGGAAAAATCAAGAAAACATTCTCTCAACCAATATGAAGGCAGCAAGGCGTTTTAAGGAAAATCAAAATGTCCCATTTATCAAATTTTCGTAAATTAACGTTACAGAAATGCACTTAATAAAATTATTTGATTTTATAATATGCATATTAATATTATTTACTTGTCCTACAAATAGGCTGTTGGTCATTCAAAATGCAACACTGTGCAAAAAAATAGTCCAAAAAACCTTGGAATTTGCACCAATGTGTGTAAAAATATGATATGGGAATTATTAGCATTTCAGTGCGACATACAACACGGACACTAGTAGCCCCATATGCAATCTATGTATGAAAGGAAAACCGGACTTTTTAAAATGCTGAATTGTTTTTTTGGTTTCTTTTTTTTATGTCACAAACTGTAGTATACTTAATAGAAGAATGCCGGTTTTAATCGAACATGTAAATGAGTTTGACAGAGTTATAGGAACTTATAGATATTGCAAATTTTCTTTCGAGAAACTCGATATTATGCCAGACTTAATCAAAATGATGTGAGTGCAAATTCGATGCATTCAAAAAAAATGAAGAATTGTACCATCCTCCTTGGCACCTGGCCCTGGTTGTTCCAAGCACCCTGACTGTAAATTTGTACGTGAGTCTGGTAATTCAACCTGTAGCGCTGCCATTCATGAACAGCATTCAAGGGGGAATTTTCCAACAGGATAAGGCTCGCCTTCATACCGCTATTGTAAAGCAACGTGCTCTACAGAGTGTCAACATGATACCTTGGCTTACGAGATTACCATATGGGATATCATTGGACGACAACTCCAGCATCATCCACAGCCATCACTGACCGCCCCAGTATTGACAAAAATAGTACAACAAGCAAACTCCATACCACAAAATGACATTCGGCACCTGTATGACACAATGCATGCACGCTTGCAGGCTTGCAGGCTTGCATTCAAAATTCTTTAGGTTACATCGGCTATTAATGTAACAGCATTTTACATTTGAAATGTATTTTCTTGATCTTAAACTAACCTGTGATCTTTAAAATTTAATAAATTAAGCATGTTAAATAGACAAATGCATTGTTCGAATTCCATTACAATAATTTTTTTCTTGGTGTTGGGATTTTTCCGTCAGTGCACATTTTCAATATTCGTACAAAAAATCAAAAATATTTAACTGAACATAAAAAAACGAACGTTAGGAATATATGTTTTTATCAAGAAGAAATTATCTTTAGTTATATGTTGTTTATAAAACATAAATAATTTCAAATTATATTACATATAAAAGTAACTCATTGAATTCCAATATCAAAGGCAAATTAGCAAACCGTAATTGATCTCACCTTGAATTAATAAATATATGACATCTTCTTGAGAAGGTAACGTTAAAATATTTCTATTTAACATTGTCTCTCGTACTTTTTGGCAAATGGACCTGAATGGCCGAATGGCTAGCTTCCTCTGGTGCTCGGTACCACAGGTATCGGGTCGAGTCCTGGCGGTTCCATAGATGTTTGTAGTGGTTCGAAATCCACTTTAAACTGTAGGTCCCGGTCTAATAGCACCGTAGAGCGTTGAGGTGGCATTGTTACTCCGCGTCCGTGGCTTATCTTCGCCACACGCGCCCCTGGTAATGCAAAGTGAGTACGTCTGTGCAGCGCTTGCCTTAAGGCATCCAAGACCAAGCTGTCTAAGTGTTTGCCAGCTGCATTAGAAAGAAAAAAATGTTTTAACAAATGCATGAAAAACACAAGATATTAGGGGAATAATAAAGAAATCATATGATTTTTTTTTAAATTTTATTTTCCACTACAGTTTTTTTTAATAAGTGATATGAACAATAATATACACTCAAAAGCCAAAAATATTATGACCACCTGTCAATATCGAGTTGGCCCACCTTGGTGAGGAACACAGCTTCAACCCGCCTCGGCATGGATTAATACCACCACTTAATACCAGTTAAATACCACTTCCATCTGATCACGTGCCTTCCACGTCATCCAGACGAGTTCATTGCAAAAATGTAGGGGTGGTCATAATGTTTTGGCTCTGAGTGTATACAGCACAAACTCCATCTGAAGTGTACTATTTAATATACTATGAGTAAAACATTTAATTTCATTTAATTAAATTTGTTTTCATTATATTTTATTCCTATTTATTTTCATAAAAATTACTTTAAAATTTTATACATAGAAATGGCTACTTAAATTATTTTTCAGCAAAAATAAGAACATGTAAACACTTTGTGAAAGTAGAGTTTAAATTTACCTTTTGTAAATCCTATTTTTAAGCTTATGGTTCTTGACAACTTGAAAGTTTTAATTTTTTTCATTTATCGTAATAAGTTACACATATATATGTTATATCAATGGTTTAGAAAGTTCATCCGTAATCTACAAAATATTGCTAACAATACTACATGGAAGAATAAAAAACAACACCTGCTTTTCTTAATTTAAAAAAATAATATAACTGTTTTACATGTCAATAACGTGCATTTGTAAATTAATGAAATACGTTTCATTTTTATTTCTACTACTATGTATTTGAAAATGTATTTAAATGGAAGTTAAAATGGTGTTACTTATAAAGAGACTGCAATATTCTATTTTTATTTGTTAGGATATAAACATAAAATTAAAAACAAAATGGTATTAATACAAAACTTAAAATTTTAAAGAATTAGATGCATGGAAGAAAATTAGATGTTAGGTAGTTATATATATTTAATATTATTGCTTGACAGATAAAAATTACCAAATTTCATTTTGTAGATATAAAGATATTTCTGTAAAAAATTAATACTTAAAATGCACATCACATAATAATTGGGAAAAGTTTTCGCCTTTTTATTAAATTTTATCTGGCTTTGAAGACAATGCATGTAAGGACATTATAACTCTTAAAAGTCATGATTTTGATTTTTTTAAGTTCAATTTTTATGCATTATTTAAATTTTACTTTTATTTTTAAACATCATTTTTACGATTGTAAACAGTAATTTCGTTAATATAGGATGTCTTGATAAATAATGGGAAGTTTAAACAAAGCAGTAAAGCTATTACAGTTAAAAATCAACTAGCACACAAAACTTATTAATGAAAGCTAATATTTATAAAAATTCATTAATTTAATATTTATAAACATAAAATTGGTATAAAATTAATTATAATGTTTTTATTGAATAATATATATATATTTAAATCTATCTTCTGTCTCATGAATTAACTTTTATATTTAAAAATACTTGACGAACACTGTTATGATTTCTTAATACTTTTTAATATTTTTATGAAACACAGATGAAAAATATAAAATATAAATGAAATATAAATTAAATGAAAATATAAAAGAAAATATGTAAAACTATATATGGAATATAATAAAATGCATTGCACATAATAACTGTGAAAATCTTAAGTAAATTTATTGGTTTGGTTTGCCCTATGATCATTTTTGAGCACACATTGGGCTAACTAAATCGTGACATAATGTTTAACTTGGATTCGAACCACTTACAAATGTCCATTCCACCGCCAGGATTCTAACCTAAAGTACCAAAGGTCAGAGCGCTAGACAGTTGGTAAACAAATTTATTGGAGAATATCACAGCTTAATATTTTTTTCTTATATCTAATGATAATCTATTGAAGATAGAATAGATAATATAGATAATCTGAATGTCACTTTGAATTGACAATAATAATACTTTCATAACATAATTTTAAACATCAAAGTAAAGCACTCTTTTGTTGTTAATTTAGCAGTTATATATCAAATATTATCTGAAAATTTTACTTTTTGTACACAAGATTTCTTTTTCACAATTAATTTTCCTTTAATAGCATAATGGATTTACACGGAATTTTATATTATTATTTATGTAATGTTATCAGGCATCAACTGAGTTACATCTATTGACAAATATCATTTACCCGTGAACACTTAAATATTCATAACATTATTTTTTAATTTTTTATACACAAACCAAAATAAATTTCTAAAACATAATATCTTCTTTTACAACAGAAGTTTTATGTGCATCACACATTTATGTGTAGAATAATTTTAAGAATTTTTTTTCAATTATGTAATTAATTGGTGAAAAGTTCTTCTGAAGAATTATTATTATCTGAAGAATTTCTAATTTATTTTTAATTGTGTTCAAATACTAAAATGTTAAAATGTTTTCAATTTTCCTTGAAACAGCTGTTCTAAAAGTTCAATCATGGCTTGATAATTAAACGATTCTTATAGATGAGCAAGACAGTTTTGTATCAGGCAAAGAAAACGTTCAAAGCACGCGCTGTGTTCTATTGGTACATTTCCTGAATTGAAAGCTTTTGAAGCTCGAAAAAATGCTATTCAAAGTTTAATTAAGATTGTAGGGAGAAAAAATTTTATTCATCATATTTTAATTACATTCACTTATGCAAAGTTGTTCATCTCATAAAAAGTATTAAAAACTTATGGATTGTGACGGAAGCTAAAAGTAAATTCTTAAAGAAATACCTTCAAATTATGTAAGCAGGTGACAAAAGATGAGTAAATGTTGAAGTAAAAAATAGATTTCATTTAATAAGTTTATGTAATAATTTAACTAAGATTCAAAAAGAGCGTAATTTGTTGAAGTTTGTGTGTTGATAAAGTGATAAGTCAAACTAATTTGTTCCACAAAAAAATTAACATTGAAAACAATTTAAATATTTTTCTTTGAAATTAATATTGATTTAAAGAAAAAAACAAACTACTTCATTATTCATAGGAATACTAATATGCAAGGATAACTCACATACAAAGAGCCTCTTCTTTTATTACTGGTACTAGGGAATTTATCATGTGTTAAATAAATATGTAAAGTGTTCATGCATGAATCCTCCCATCAGTATATTCCATTAGTGAATTAATTCATTAATTTTTTTTTTTGTTACTAATTATTTACTTTAAAAGAAACATTTAAATTATAGAGAACATGTAATTTATGTAGATTTATGTATTTATATAACCAGAATTTAATTTAAATGTATAAGAAATAATGTCCTATTTTAAAAGAATATATACAGATCTTCTTCATTGGCGCAACGGTCCCATGGTGAGTTTATGCCGTCAGCCTACTGGCAAATTTAAGGAGCTGGAGATGTTTCTTTTTTAGAATCAAAGTTGTCAGCCCTACGCGCAACAATCATTTAGACAGGCCTACAGTTTAAGAAAAATGGATTTACTGAACCACTACTAACAATCCCAGCTACCACGAAACTGGGGCATCGAGGACCAGAGCACTAGTCCCTTGGCCATCATCGCCCATCTGTATATACTTACATATATATATATATATATATATATATATATATATATATATATATATATAACATATATATATATATACATATATACAAATCAAAAGATAACTAACAGATAATGAGCTATAAATATTTTGTATAAAACGAGCCACAACAATATTTCACAGTTGGTGGCTAATTCAGCATGTGCTTCTTAGAACAGCAGCCAAATTGTCCAAAAGTCATTATAACATTCATAATATAAACAACGAAGAGCTGCACATTTAGTCAAAAAAAAATTGCCAACAATAGAGTGAATAATTAAGCTATTTTTGTCACTGCTGGAGTCAACCTTCCCTGGTTTTACTTCCAGCAATTTCAAATTTAACAGTTTGCTAAATCAT
>BPLR01011492.1:0-59345 GCA_021605095.1 Caerostris extrusa | reverse complement strand
TGTAACCTAAAGATAAGCTACGGACGCGGAGTAACAATGCACCCCTCAACGCTCTACGTTCATATTAGACCGGGGACTACGGTTTAAAGTGGATTCTGAACCACTACATACATCCAGGGCACTGCCGGGACTCGAACCCGAAACCTGTGGTACCGAGCGCCAGACACTCGGCCATTCAGGCCCTGTTTTGCCTAGTGATGATCTTTTTTTAAATTTTACTTGTATGTAAAACAATTTGCTAACGAAGTAAACCTGGGCATATCAAAATAGAGCCTTTTAAAAAACTGTAAAAGTTTTAACATTAAAATATTTGATCTTTCCTAAGAACCTTTGATCATCGGAATCATTCCTATTGCATAAAATAATTTATCCTTCCTTGATAAATAAAAATGTTGGATTTTTACTGCAATTTTAAATTAATATGAAACAGACCAATATTTTTGATTAAATTAAAAGTTATTGAGCTGGATTAGAATTTATAGCAATAAAATTAGAGATGATATATATTGTTTTCAAATGCCTTGTCGTTTTAACTTAAACCATTCACCGCCGGGACAACTTCCATTTCGGCATTGATTATTGAGTTTCGAACCGAAATACTAGTTATCCATTAATCACTTCAGACTTTCCAGAAAAAGATACATAGAGCTAAAAGTTGACCATGGCAAAAACGTTTGATTTTATTTGCGTAATAAGATGTTTAATGCAATGACAATTGTAAGGGAATTTTTATAAGAAGAAATATTTCGTCCATATATAAGAAATATTTTTTCCTTATGCTTATATAAGTATGGTTTCTAAGCTAAACCATCCTTTACAATTTTCTAAAACTTTCTAAACAATATTGAAAGTTGATTCCTGATTGGTTTGAGTAGATTATAAGCCTGGTTTTTAAGTTTAATAAGGTTTAGTTTAGTATAGGTATTAGGTTTGGTAAGTTTGGTTTCGAATCTGCTTCTTTTCTTTTGGAAAGCCAACTCTCTACCCTTTAGACCAGGCGTCTCCAAACTTTTCAGCCTTAGGGCCATATTGTTTACTCCAGTAAGTATCAAGGGCCAAAACAGCTTTAATTTTTCTGCCATTATCTAAAATTTCTAGACTATTCCGTTTCTGGGAGATTTTCTGGATAAAAATCACATGTTTGATTCAGGATATATACATTCCAAACATCGATATACATACTTATGCGATACTCTTTACCCCAAAATAACTACCGAGGGATGTTCACTAGTTTAAAATGTAAGTGGGATTCATTTCAATTATCTGTTAGTTGTTATGCTCAAGTTGAATTTTCTGCGTATTGTGCTTGTCATTAAGCTTTACCTAGCAAGTCAATAAAACCGAGTTATTATCATTCTGTGTTTTTTATCAACTTATTACAGCAAAATAAACTATTCGCTGTCGGGGGCCGGATGGATGACACTGGCGGGCCGGATATGGCCCGCGGGCCGTAATTTGGAGACCCCTGTTTTAGATTGTTACAGACCCAAATTAAGTGAAGTAAGAATGCTATAAATTCGTGTTGAAACATTTATTTCAATAATAGTTTAATAATAATTAACGACTATTTTAATAATAGTTTAATAATAATTAACGTCTATTTCAATAATAGTTTAATAATAATTAACATTTTTTTCAATAATACTTTATAGTTAGAAAACCATCATTTAAAAATTCATAGTAACTGTGTCAATAATTGGCGAAAATTCGCTCAAGTCGATCATTGTCAATCGATCAATCGTACTTACTGCAGCCAACAATGAACAGAACAACTATAGCGATAATCGGAATTTGTTTCCTTTCCATTTTGTTTTTCGTAGTCTGTGATTTCACGAAGAATCAAGAATTGAACTCCAGCAATGTGTAACTTAGTCTTGAAAATGGCAGCTGTATTTATTTAGATTACTCAAGTTATCAGACTTATTGAATTTTATTATCCAAAGTACTATAAATGCCTTGAATAGTTATGACATATATAAAATTTATGTGTTTTTTCTTTTGAATTTTTAATGCTTTTACTGTATTTATGACACATACAAAAGTATGAGTATTCTAAATCTGTTTTAAACATGGCAAATAAAAGATACCAAAAAAAAAAAAAAAAAAAAAAATTAACGTGTCATATTGACGAATAAAACTTTGCAAATATAATTACCTCTTTGCAGTAAAATAAATTTGATTCAAACACTTTTTATTTTAATTGAGTGAACTTTCAAAAAAAAATTAATCTGTGTAATATTAACTTAAAATTCCAATAAAGTAAATATTTTACTAAGCTACGTACAGATCCCGACCCTGAATGGTTACATAAAATGTATTTGAACTTGAGTGGATGAATAAAAAGTATTTTATTAACGTTTGAAGCAGATAGCTACTTGATTCATCATTCACCAAATGTTGGAGCAGGAAGATATTCTTCCATTTTTTCAATTCCTACTATTAGTTCACACTCTCCCTATATATATTTTGTTCAAATTTTTAATCGCTTATAAAATACTTTTTTCATTCATCCACCCAAGTTCAAATACATTTTTTTTAACTTGTAGTGGATGCCCCTGGATGTTAATACAGTTTTTCAAATATAAATTCATTAATTAAATTTAATTAATTAATTCTAGTTTCTTTTAGATTTAAGTTGCATATATCTACCAATAGATGGCGCCAGATAAACTTTAAAAAAAATGAATGAAAATTATTTATAAAGGACTTTCTGCAATAGAGTGAAAAAAAATAGGAATTGACTTTAACATTTTTTTTTTTTTTATATATATTACTTGTTTATGCTTTTATTAGAGTCCTAAAACACTGCATGAGATGGCATTTTCTAGATTCATCTCTATACGTCTCTGAGAGCTTATAACCGTTGTAATAAATCAAATCTGAATACATGATGTAATCTACATTTATATAGACACGAAAAAGATTTATGAAGTCTATAATCGTCGAAATTCATCCCGAACAGATTCATTGACTCGAAACTCAGAGACCCGATTGACTCTTTTCATAGGTGCTAGAATGTGTTGTTTTTGTCTTAGCAATGATGTTTACTTCTTGTAAACTTGTAACCAGGGCCGGATTTAGAAGACAAGAGGCCCTAGGCTATTCCACTTTTGAGGCCCTTTCACTTCCCATTTTTCAGTTTGTAAATTACATGAGAGATAATAAAATGCATTCATTACTGTGATATATGTCAATATGTTAAATGAAACATGTTGTGGTTGGCACTAATCTTTATAAAAAATGTGGCAGGAATAATAAATAAAAAAAAAGTCGAGAACACTTATTTGGACATTTATTCTCAGCACCCTATATAGTATTTGTAACAATAACTAATCAAACATAACACACAACGTTTACAATGAAACAAAATTCAAATGATAAAAATCTTTGACTACGAAAATAAAATATGCTATAACAATTATCATATTTTCTATCAAATTAAATTAAATATATTCGATACATTGAAGATTAAAGCAAATTCAATTCAGATAAATTTATTTAATAATAATTCGCATTTAAAGTTTAAGTATGAATTATTAATGAATTTTAAGTTTTAAACTAAAACCAAAATGGAACTTTATTCAAACAAAACCCAGATCGCAAAAAAGAAAATATCAAATTGTATATCATATTAAATTTCATGTTAATAGTTATTTTATTAGTAGTGTTTATTAGTGTTTTTAGAAAACTGTAATTCTAATTTTGCTAACAATTTGAATGTGTCCCTTTTGATCTTGAGGCCCCTAGGCCGAAGCCTAGTTAGCCTATAGGAAAATACGGTCCGGCCTGTAACGCGGGATATTGCTGTGAATGTATTCTAGTATTTGCAGACAATTTCCTTAAACATGCCGGTTTGTAACTTCTGTATAGTTATAGCGTAAATTGATGGTAGGAGGTTTATATTTGGAAAGATGTATTACTTCACGAGGTGTTTTGATTGATATCTTATTTTGAAATGCTATTTATTTATCAAATAAAGTCTTACATTTACTACCAGAAAATTTGGCTGTGGTTAATTATGCTACTTGTATATTTGGATTTTATAAAAAAAAAAATATGTTATTATATTAAATTAATTGAAAAAAATGAACTGTCATATTGACTAAGTAAAACTTTTGTAATAATTTTTTACTAAGAAAAGATCACAATTGATGATAAAGAGATTGACAAAATTGTATACGATTTTATGTTTATGCTAAGAATTTTTTTTTTTGTTAATATTTTTATGAATTTTGTCTCTTTATTTATAATATATATTCCTCTCGATAAAAATGAACACAATATATTCCCATTTAATTTGCTGAAATATTTTTATTCAATTTGAAGAATTTAATTACATTTTTGTAAACCATAATCCTTGTTGTTCTGTATTCTTTTATGAATCATCTACTTCATATTGAGTTGTTCAGAATACCTGAAAATAAATTTAAATTATAAAAACATTTTGCATTAAAACAAATTTCTTAATTAATGTATATATTTTTTTAAACTTAAATTTAAAGAAACAAATATTAAAATTTAAAAAACAACTATTCATTTGTCATTATGGAAAATTTTAAATTGGAAATTGGTTTTACTTTTGGACACAGTAGTATGCATGTCATAAATAATCTACAGTTGGGTGATGGACTTTTTGTGGTAAACTACCCCGCATTTGCGTGTTGTATGGGAGAAAAACCCCGGGAAAAGCAACCTGATTATCGAGATTTTATCCACACTTTATCACAATCGCCATTGAGACTCCTCTTACTTTGTTGTATTTTAATGCTAAGTATTTTGATCTCTGGATATTCACCATGGGAATTGCCGCTTTGTAGCAGATTTAACATTATCCAGGATGCAATGCAGAAAATCTGCTGCACTGCAATAATATTGAACCATGATTTCAAATGCAACAAATTATAGCAGATTTTCATTCTTCTCGTCGAAACTAATAGAAAACATATTGATCTAAAATTTTACTATGACTAAGGCCAGTTTAAACACGATATTTTTCAATTGATTTACAATTATCGAATTTTGAACCGAACTTTCTGAGCGCTAAAACACAAAAAATCTGTAATCCATGTTGCTTCATTCAGAAAGATATAATTGCAAATTATATCGATAATTTATTTTTGAATTATTGTTAAATATAAATAATTCTAAAGGAATGATATATAACTATATACTCACTATACGCAGCTTCAGCTAATTAAAAAAATTAAAATTTTATAAAATGTTTAATCTTGTAAAAGATGTATTTTTAGTATTTTATAACAATTCATGAATAATTTTTCAATTCCTACTATTAGGTCACGCACTCCCTACATATATCTTGTTCAATTTTTCAATCGTTCATAAAATACTTTTTTTTTTCATCCACTCGAGTTCAAATACAATTTTTTGAACTTGTAGTGGATGACACTTGATGCTAAAACAGTTTTTTCAAATATTAATTCAGTAATTAAATTAAATTAATTAATTTTAGTTTTTTTTAGATTTAAGTTGCATATATCTATCAATAGATGGCACCAGATGTAAGAGAAAAATTGTTTACATTTTTTTTATATTACTTGTTTATTTAAGCTATAAACTATCACTTTGCTTAACTATCATAAATTATTTATCAAACAATTTAAGAGCTGCGGGGGGAATAAAAAATGTTGTTGACTAAAATTAATATCCAGGTCCGAAAAACATTTAGGCCACCCCTACGCAAAATTGTCTTCTCGCGAATGTAATTCTCCGCTAAATACTCTCAGTTTTATCAGTTATCATCTTTGGGTTGAAGAAGTTACACTAATCGCAAGTTGGGTAAGGACGAACAATTGAATAAAAAATGTCTTCTCTATATAACAGAGCAATAACGGTGCCTCTTGGAAACATACATTGCTCACCCCAGATATCGACATAATGGTCCCTTTCTTATAATCTGGACCAGGGATGGGCAAACTTTTTCGGTCGCGGGCCAAAAATAGAAAAAAAAAAAGTTTGGCGGGCCAAGATAAATTTTTCAAAAATTTTAAAAACAATATACAAATATTACAATTTAAATATGTGAATGAGATGAATGAAATTGCTATTTCATTTTTAAAAGCTCCTTATATTGAGGTCCGAAGTGAGATGTACTGATTCTAAAGAACAAGTCTAAATGTTGATCTGTCAGTCTACTTCTGAAATCATTCTTTCTAATGTTCATAGGTGAAAACACTTGTTCACATATATAAGATGAAGCAAACATAGCACTGAATTTCTGGGCGTGAGATATTAAATTTGGGAAACTTACTTTCGATAATGATTTGTAAAACTCTAACTTTGGCATATTTAGAAACAACTGCTTGAGATGATTGCTAGATTGCAACTCAATTAATTCAACCAGCAAATCTGACCTAACTACTTCACAATTTAAGTTGAAAGGCATGGTAAAAATATCCAATTCTGTTTGAATGGCACTGAAATCTTGAAATCTGCGTTCGAACTCAAAATGCAGTTTCTTCAAGCTATCTTCATAATTCCTAAGCTTCTCTTCATTTACTGAGGGTTATTGAATTTAACCTCGGAAAATGAGATAAAATAATAATTTTTTTAGTAAAAAAAATATTTAATCAAAGTAGAAAATTAGGTGGATGTATAATAATAAATATATATATATTCCTTTTAATTTGCCTCGGACCGGTAAATTAAAATTCTATCCGCGGGCCGGATAGAACCTTCCGTCTGGCAGGAGTTGGCCCGCGGACCGTAGTTTGTCCGTACCTAAGGTATGCTATACACGAGCTTCTGATTTTAAGTAAAAATTTATACATAAACATTGATGTAATTTAAATAAACACAATAAAATGTAGTAAGAAAAAATTACCTTATTGCTTATCTAAATTAAGGAAAAATATGATATGTTAATAAACATAAATCAAGGAATTTTAAAAAGCAAGAAATTAAGTAATAATTTAAAGCAACGAAACTAATAATAATTCTTTTCATTTTTTAAACACAATTTAGTATATCCAATTCTGATAAAATAATATTAGTCCTATGATATAAAAAAAGTAACAAAACTGTTACTTATTTTTAAAATACAATTATAAAAAAATAACAATAATATTATTGCGTTAGCATTTTTTATGCTTATAATTGAATATTGTATTGAAAAGGTTTTTAAATGCAAAAAAAAGCTTTATTTATTTTTTTGTATTTAAAATTTCCCAAAAGATATTTGAATTAGAAAATTTTTTCTGTTAACCACAAAATAGCAATAGATTCCTTTTCCATTAGGAAAAGTATGATAAGTTTATTTCTTTTTGTGTATGTTTGATACATTCCTACTTCATTTGCAAAAAAAAAAAAAAAAAAAATAAATAAATAAATAAATATATATATATATATATATATTCTGTATAAAACAAAGTATTATCAGCATTTTCTGTTTGAATTTCATAGTTTTAAAATTAATATTTTTGAATTTTTTTGCTAATATATAAAGAAAGATTCTAAAAATTAGGAATAATTTCAAGAGATTGTCATATTTACTTGAACTGATTTTTTAACAGTTCAACAGAATGTCTGTCTTCCATTAAAATCACTGAATTTAAGTACTTAAAGGAATCCTCAGTAATATTTTAATATATTTAATATTACTGATAGTAATATTTAATACTTAATATATTATTAATTTATTAGACAATTCCAAACATTTAATGGATCAAAATGTAAAACAATTTCACTTTGCAATGCATGCAATAGTACTATTATTTTTTTTATTTTTGTTAATTTCCTATTTTATAATATTTTTAATAAACAGAGTAGGCTATTAAATATTTTAGAAGTTCACATATATTACAAAATTCATAATTATTTTTAAAAATACATTTTCCTTGTGTTTTTCAATTGCAATTCTGCAATTTATTTATATATTGTTGAATTTCTGTATATATTGCTATATCGTTATTATTCAAAATTTAACAATATATAAATACACAATATTATATTTTTATTGTATTATTGTCTATTTATATATTGTTGAATTTTCTAAATTCTTTAAAAACTGCGTCTTATGCATCGTTTTAAAAGTAGATTGATGCAATTTCAAAGTCATTAAAATAAGGGAATAATACGACTTACTTTTTAGTTTGTCAGCCACTAAAATCATACATAAAAATATCATAAATAAATTATAACAAATAAGAGATATTAAACGTGTTAATAATTTAACACCTAAATATGAATAAAAAAATTTCAAGGTTCCTCTAGGCCAGGGGTCTAAGTCTTAGGGCCATACTGTTTACTCCAGTAAGTACCAAGGGCCAAAACCGTTTTAATTTTTCTGCCATTATCTATAATTTCTAGACTAGTCGCCGAGTACGCGCTCTGAGCGAGCATACGCTTGCTAACTACAAACTATTGTCAGTGAAAAATCACTATTACACAAATCTCATTAGTATTTTTTTTACAAGTAGATACCCCGCGGTTTCATTCGCGTTAATTTTGCTTTTCCGTTCCTGAGGGATTTTCAGGATAAAAATCATATGTTCGATTCAAGATATATACATTCCAAACATCGATATACGTACATATGCGATACTCTTTACCCCAACATAACTACCGAGGGTAACCGCCTGATGTTCCCTAGTTTATAATGTTAGTGGGATTCATTTCAATTATTTGTTAGTTGTTATGCTTAAGTTAAATTTTCTGCGTATTATGCTTGTCATTAAGCTTTACTTACAAGTAAATAAAAACGAGTTATTATCATTCTGTGTTTTTTTATCCAACTTATTACAGCAACAATAAGCTATTCGTTGTCGCGGGACGGATTGATGACACTGGAGGGCCACATTTGGCCCGCGGGCCGTCGTTTGGAGACCCCTGCTTTAGGCGATTATTACTATTTGTTAGCACATTAGGATAAAGTTCTTTGTGGTTCAGGTAACACTTCACACCATCTCTCTTTGATGTGTAGACATGTCTATTAAAGCATGTAGATAATTGTAGAAGGAAAATGAAACTTTATATCATGAGAAAATTAAAACAACTGAGAGTTTTTTTAATTGCATCATATCAAACAAAAATTTCCTTTTTATAAATGTTAACAAAAAGTGCTCTTTGTAAACTTAAATAAAAAGCTTTAAGAATATATTGCATTTAAAAAAAAAAAAAAATTCAGAATAATTAAAAACATTATTTTAAAACCTCATTTTTGTTCTCAGGTCAAATGTACAAATTATACTTCTGTTGTTTGTTTTTTTTTTAGTTTTTTTTAAACAAATCTAAATACAATTTCTGGCCTATCAAAAATAGCGACAAAGGCCAATTAATAACTATACTGATATATAATAATTTTAAGATAAATGACTAAACGACGACATTAAGTAAAATTGCTGTAAAACAAACTAGGAAGTTATACTTACATGCATTTATATAAGCTGCAATAATAATACATATTATTTATCTTGATTTAAAATCTTTTATAATATATATATATTTATATGCAAATTGCAAAAGAATAGTAAAAATAAAATTGATAATAATAATATTAATTAAATAGATAAATTAATACATAAAAATTAATTATGTGAATTTAGAAACATCTTCAAGATCTATTACCGATCATTTATTTAAAATATCATTATATTGAAAAATACTTGAAATTTACAATCATTTAATTATAATAAAAATAAAAATATTGCTAACTTACCAGTTATAGGATCAACTTTGCATTTGAAAAAAAAAAAAAAACATTTTATATATTATATATTTATATATATTTTTCATAAATTATATACTTTGATTCAAAATAAGTATAAAATTTTTACTTATTAGATTTTCAAACATTTTTCAAAATACTTCAATTAAATTCTTTTAAAAACCTTCAAAAACAGTCTTATGTTGATGAAATGAGAGCAACTTAAGTTTAATTAATTTTTAATTAATTTTAAGCAACAGAAAACATTTCAACACAATATATGTAAAGCCATTAAATTATAGGTATATGTAATAAATTTAAATGTTTTTTTAAATAGATGCATTTTTTATTAATGACTTAAAATAGTTATTTCTTTATTTATAATAAAAAATACACTTACTTTTGCCTAAAGAAAATTTAAATACATTTTGAATGTATGCATTTATAGTAACATTTGAATTATATACTTTTGTAATTAAAAAATGATAAAAAAATTTAAGAAATATATATATCTATATATATAAAATAATGAAATAAATAATTAATATAATAAATAATAATCATAAATAATAATTAATATAATAAAATTTAAAAATAATAAAAAAAATTAAAATATTTTAAAACATATAAAATTTTGGGACAATAAGCATTTATATAAATATTATTTGTCGTTTATATTTAAAAATATTTGAAATTATACTATTTTTCTTAAAAAATATTCTTATAATAGATGTTTAAATATTTCTTACCTTTAAGAATACCATCAACTGTTTGGAATAAAATAAATATTATTTTAATATTCGTATTTTTATTTAATTCCTACTATTAGTTCACACTCTCCCTTTATATATCTTGTTCAAATTTTAAATCGTTAATAAAATACTTTTTATTCATCCACTCAAGTTCAAATACATTTTTTTGAACTTGTAGTGGATGACACTGGATGTTAATACAGTTTTTTCAAATATTAATTCATTAATTAAATTTAATTAATTAATTTTAGTTTTTTTTATATTTAAGTTGCGTGTATGTAATAATAGATGGCGCCAGATGTAAGAGGAAAATTTCATCTTTATTTGTAAAGGACTTTTCTGCAATATAGTAAAAAAAAAGGGGGAATTGATTTAAATTTTTTTTTATATTACTTGTAATAAAATTAAATCTAATAAATTACGTAAAGACGTCAAAACAATTTTATTTATATACCACATATAACAACGATAAAATAAAACAACTGACAGTTTTAATCCTAATTCAATAAAATATGACAAATGCTTTCCAAAAAGTTTAGTTAATATAGAAAATACAAATAATAATTAAAATTTATGTACCAAAGAAAAAGTCAGCAAAATTTTATTTATATGACCTTTATATTTTATTATAAATTACAAAATGTCATTTCCAAGCGTATTTTTTTATAAATCTTTACGTTATACACAGTTGATTTTTCCTGATATTTAAAGTTATAATATAATGTTAGCATTTATTTTTGCTGCATCCTAGTCTACGTAATTGTATTAAATAACTAGACCAGGGATAGGCAAACTCTTTTCGGTCGCGGGCCAAAAATCGAAGAAAAAAAAGTTTGGCGGGCCAAGATAAATTTTTGTAAAATTTTAAAAATATTAATAACCATTTATTATTACCATAATATTTATAATATTAATAACCAACAATATATATATATATACTTTATTTTTGAAATATTTAACAAATAACCCAAAAAGCACTAGCTACGCTACACTTTTAATAATTTCACCACTATTCACAATGATGCTATGTGTCCGCAATCTTTCCATACGCAATCAATAATATTAGAACTCGCGGCAAAAGAGCTTAAAATACGCAATCTGCCAGATGTGAGGTCTAATTCACCTATATTGGATTCCCATATGTCTGCTCCCCGAGAAAGAGATTACGCCTGTTGGCGCCAACTAACGAAGAACTTCCGCTTTTAACACTTTACCGATTGAAAGCTGTCTGTACTTGCTATTTCCGTCGATTTGTTTTGTAGAACAAAAATAGAAAAAGTAAAAAAAAAAAAAAAAAAAAACATCATTCTTTTGAAAAAAAGGAAGAAAAAAAAATATTTAATCAAAGTAGAAAAGGAGATGGATATATAATATATAAATATGTATTTCTTTTAATTTGCCTCGAACCGGCAAATTAAAATTCTATCCGCGGGCCGTAGTTTGCCCATCCCTGAACTAGACCAAATAAAATTATACATAAATATTGGAAAAATGCTTATTTTTCATTTCTATAAAGTGTTATGAAATTTAAATTTAAACTGAAAATGTATAATTTAATACTTACCATCAAGATCAGCGCCTATAAAAATGTGAAACATTAACAAAAAATTACAACAATTTATTACATTTCATATCAATCGAGTGATATTAAAGAATAATAAAATGTTAAAATACATTAATTATTGCCATATATATGAAAAAAAAAATAATGTTGAGGAAAATATAGTATTTATGTAATTCAAACAATAATTTAAAAATTTTAAATAGAATAATAAAAACTAATAAATAATTATTAAAAAATTATTTCTTTCAACTTTATTGAGAAATTAATTTTAATTTTATAAAAATAAATTATACTCATTTTTTGAAAATATCTGTTATACATATGCTAAGTTTAAAATATATTATAATATGTATTTTATATAAAAAAATTAAATAAACTATAAACTGTAATTTTATTACGTAAATGCTAATTGCTTTTTTTTTTTTAAAAATAAAGTGATTTCCTTTAATAACTTTATATGAACATGTTTTCATTCTGATATTTTAACTTTTTATTTTAATTAAAAAATATCAAAAACTGTAGAGAAATAATGTTAAAATTAAGATAAATTTATTAATTAAATTTATTTATAAAATCTTACCTTTAGCATTAATATCTTTCACTAAACAGGAAAAATATTATTAAAAGTGCAGAATTAAAAAAATAAATATAAACAATAATATTTTGAAATTAAAACATGAATAACAATGAAAATTTTATTTTTCACATCAAAAATTTCTAATTAAGAGGAAATTTTCATAAATAAAAAATTTTGATAATCTCAAATGTATAAATTTAAAAATCATTTTTACAACTTTCTAAATTAAAAAAAAAAATATTCATAAAAATTTATTTGTTTTTGTTAAAAATTTATCACTCACAAAACATACTTATTAAAAGTAATGAATCGAGCATGTAATATTTACATGAATATAAAATTATTTCAAATGTTAAAAAAAATATTTATACATTAAAAAGTTTTATTTAATGTTTATATTTAAAAATATATTTAACACTTTATTTTTATTAACTAAGTATTTAATAAAATTAAATAAGTATCTGATTAATAATTAAGTATTTATTATTTCATTAATTAATTAATTTAATTAAGTATTTCATTAATATTTGTTTATCTCTTTATGACAAAATTTATTACAAAGCTTGCAGATTATATGAGGTTTTCAAATACCTGCTTTCTCAGCATCTACAATATAACATAAATTATAGAAATGTTATTGCATGCACTTTATAAAAAGTTTTAATTTTATTACATAAAAAGATATGATTTTACTGCAAACAAAATTGATTTGTTTTATTGAAATAATTCTTTTAACATGCATGTTATAATATTAATAGTACAGCAGAACCTCTGTAAGTCGAACTTCAAGAGAGACGCCAAATAATTCGAATTATAGAGTTTTCGACTTATGGAGGATTTCGACTTACGCGGATTTTGCAAGGAAATATTCGACTTATAGAGGTTTAATAAGAATATTTGTTAGATTCTCTCTAACTTATTTTGAGAATTATAATAAGAATATTTGTTAGAATTGGTTATTCTATTTACTGTATACTCATACATTGTTTTCTAAGAAACAATGACGTGCATTTCATTGTCGGTAAATCCTTAAAGTCGGTAACTTATTTTTCTTCGAGCTATAGAGCTAATTAGTTTCAGATGATCGAGTTGTAAAGGTTGTAAAATCAAACATTGCTAATGTTCGAGATACAGAGGTCCAATTTTTTTTTCGAGTTACGGAGGGAAAATATATACCAAAATGGCTTGTGGGGATTGACTAATTATTTCGACATATAGAGGGCAGAAATTTCGAGTAATGGAGGTTTTGGGGCTTGAAGGGAAGGGAACAGAATTTTTTTTCGAATTTTGGAGGTTTTCGACTTATCGAGGTTCCACTTAAAGAAGTTCTACTGTATTTAAGATACTATATTAATATAATACAATCATAAGTATTATTTTTTAAGCTTTGATTATCATATTTGGAGAATTAAAAAAATAATGTGTTGCATTTAAAAAAATCTATGTTCATGATTCTCCTAAATCTATTTGATTTTCTTATTTACTGATTAAATGAATCTGTTTACTTGGCATTAATTTGATATTTTTCATTTTATCTATAATTTATAACTATATTATATAATCTTTTATCTTATATTTTACCTTTATTTTATCCTTTATCGTTTCATTTAATCCAGTTCCTTTTAGTTTTATCAATCATAAAAAACAATCCTTTACTTGATATTTCAAATTGACAAATAAATTTCATAGATTATTTTAAAATTTTTACATTTTAAGGGTAAGAAGAGAACTGAAAATTTAGAAATACTACTGTGTCCAAAAAGGAAGACCAATTTTCAATTTAAATTTTCCGGGCCTATGGTATTTCAATTTTGTTTCCTTTTTTAGGTTTCTGGAACTGTCCTTGACATCTGTGTGAAATTTGATGTTAAAATATTCATTAGTGTTTGAGTTATGGTTGGTTTTGTGAGATGCTAAAACTGATTCCGGCGATTTTTGAAATGCCTGAATTAATTGAACAAGAACTTGCGTTAAATTTTGCTTGCGGAAACGTATAGAATGTTGCAGAAGGCAATCGATGAGCATTCCAGTATGGGAAAGAAATGTTTAGAAGTGGTATAAACAGTTCAAAGAAGGCAGAGAACGCGTTGAAGATGAAGAGCCCTCTGGTCGACTATCAACCTCAACCGACGAAGGTCACTTTAAAAAAATTAAGGATTTGGTGCTTGCAAACCGTCGATTTACAATTAGAGACCTTGCTGATGATGTTGGAATTTCAAAAGGATCGGTCAATTCCATTTTGGGCTTCAAACGCTTCAAATCTCGATTGGTGCCGAAAACACTAAATGCGTCAGCTCACATTGCATTGATTCTTCGTGACGTTTTTGCCAAAAATGAAATAAATATCGTTCCACAACCACCGTATTCCCACCGTGCGACTTCTGGCTATTCCCTAAACTCAAAAGACCACTCGTTTTGAGTCGATTGAAGAGACATTTGAAAAATCGCCGGAATCAGTTTTAGCATCTCACAAAACTAAGCGTGACTCAAACACTAATGAATATTTTGACGTCGAATTTCACACAGATGTCAAGGACAGTGTCAACAACCTAAAAAAGGAAAAAAAAAAAAAAAAATTGAAATACCATATGCCCGGAAAATTTAAATTGAAAATTGGTCTTACTTTTTGGACACAGTCAAATGAAATGAAAAGTCTAAAATCTAAAAAGTAATGCTTCAAAAATAATCAAAAATAAAAAATTCCTGTCAATTTTTGTGCTTCTAAATCAGTTCAATCAAGATGTAACATGCTGATTTGCTTTTATTAGCAGATTATATATATAAAATGAATTTTATTTTAAAAATATTATATTTCATCACAATTATGAGGTTGATCAGAATTATTTAATTTATTATTAGATGAATTTATCATGAATATATACTTACCATCAAGGTTTACTTTAGCTGTTAAAAAATATATGATGAATAATTACTCACTCTAATAAACATGCAATTTTACTGATTTTAGAAAGAGTAACATTAAAAAAAAAAAAAAAAAAAACCACATAATTTATTAATTATAAAATATATTTATGTAAACGTGCAAAATTTTTGTAAATAAAAGCTAAATCACAAAAGCGATAATTAATATATTTTAAACATAAATACAGTTAAACAATATCCAGAATTTTATTTCGAAAAAAAGCTATAATTTTTAAAAATTATTATTAAATTTAAAAAAAAAATTTTCTAAAAAAAAAAAACGTTTTTAGGAAGCAATTGACGTTTTTTCAAGTTTTTCAGAAATATATATATATATATATATATATATATATACAACCAGGGTAGGATTTTCCTACAGGCTAACTAGGTTTTAGCCTAGGGCCTCAAGATCAAGAGGGGACTACATTCAAAGTGTTAGCAAAATTAAAATTACACTATTTTAAAAACAGTAAACCTTAAAACACTGAATCGAAAATAAGGAGAAATTCTACACATATGACTAATAAACAAACATAAAAATGTATTGGTTAAGATCAACGCGCTCGGCTCATTGGGTCTGTTCGTTTGTGTATACTAGATTGCATAAAAGTATAGTTCATGCGTTCAGTTATTTTATAGAAAATATGATAATTTTTATTCCATATTTTAAAACTATTACTTACTTAAACTTTAAATGCGAATTATTATGAAATAAATTTATCTGAATTGAATTTGCTTTAATTCTCAACGTATTGAATATATTTAATTTAATTTGATAGAAAAAATGATAATTTTTTATTGCATACTTTATTTTCGTAATCAAAGATTTTTATTATTTGAATTTTATTTCTTTGTAAATGTTGTGTGTTATGTTTGATTAGTTATTGTTACAAGTACTATATAGGGCGCTGAGAATAAATGTCCGAAATAAGTGTTCTCGACTTTTTTTATTTATTTACCGTGCCACATTTTTTATAAAGATTAGTACCAATCGACAACACGTTTCATTTAACATATTGATATATATCACAGTAATGATGTATTTTATTATCTCTCATGTTATTTACAAATTTAAAAATGGGAGGTGAAAGGGCCTCATAAGTGGAATAGCCTAGGGCCTCTTTTCATCTAAATCCGGCCCTGTATACAACATATACATTATATAATATGTCTCTCTATATATAAGTATATGTGTGTAAGTAAGCGTATATACAACTAATAAAACTCAACTATGGTACAAAAATAGTAAAAATTGTTCAAATTACTACAAAAGTTTTCTACTTTGCATTATAATCATTAAAATATGTATTTTTTTCAACTCGATTGTTTCTTGTAACTTCTGAACAATTTATTTTTAGTAAACTATTATAACTAATAGGTATTTGAAAAAAAAAAAAGGCTGATTTAAAAAAAGAAAAAAAAAAAAAAAAGTATTTGGCTGATTTAAAAAAAAATTTGCAATATAATAAATGATAAATAAATTGTTGAAAATAATGATTTTTTAAATACTTACTTCCTTTTCTAATATCTGAAATAGGATATTTATTAATTCATTAGTATAGAAAAGGACTAGAATTGCATCTATTACTTATAAATTAAATGAATAAATTGCTAACATAGCTATTTTCTATCTATAGGTTTCAGTTAATTTGAAGCAGTAAAAATATTTTTGAAATAATGAATGAAAAACACTTAGTATAATCCATTATGGTGGTTTGATTCAATAATAAGTTATCAATTCAAAATGGCACTCATGATTTCTAAGCGTGAGCTTGAAATCTAACTCACCGCAAATTCTGGATTATTTAATTTATTCAATTCCTTCCATTAGCTCACATTCTCCCTATATATATCTCGTTCAAATTTTCAATCGTTCATAAAATACTTTTTATTCATCCACTCAAGTTCAAATACATCTTTTGAACTTGTAGTGGAGGACACTGGATGTTAATACAGTTTTTCAAATATTAATTCATTCATTAAATTTAATTAATTGATTTTAGTTTTTTTTTATTTAAATTGCATATATCTACCAATAGATGGCGCCAGATAAATTAAAAAAATGAATGAAAATTATTTTTCTACAATATAGTGGGAAAAAAAAAGTAGGAATTGACTTAAAAAAATTTTTTTTTATATTACTTGTTTTTAAACAAATCACATTAAAATTGTTTTAAAGTCAATAAATTCGCAGGATTTAGAATCTTTTTTATTTCATTTAGATCTTCAAGACTTTCAAGAACTAATTTTTTTTTAAATTTCCGTAAACAATTCACAAATCTTTTTTACATTGCGAAAATCAATAATTTATTCGAGAACATTTTTAAGCAGTTTTTTTTTTTTACATTTTTTTTCAGCAAAATCTACTGATGGAAATTCACAATATATTTTTTCTTAAATACGATGTTATAAAATCATACATGCTTGTTAAAGTTAAAAAAATATGTTATTTAATTATGTGCAATAAAATTGTATGGTTTCAAGCAATCACTTACATTTAATAATGTTTTTCTCTGAAATAAAAAAAAAAAAATCAACATTAATACGTATTATTTTGAATACATAAAATTATATATAATGGAAAAATTATATATAATGGAAAGTATATTTCGAGCATCATGCGCGTAGCCGAGTTTTGGATTTTCGGCTTAGAAGCGGAGGCATTACACTAATCAATAATTATTTGTCTTTAAATATGTTAAATATCGTATCTATATATATATGTTTATTAAATATCGTATATGTGTGTATTGCATGCGTGTTTAAACAACCAAAACACCATTTATATCGATGTCTTCCAAACAAATGCATGGTAAATGATATGTATTCAAACGGTATTATAACGTGTGATAATTATAAATGAGCACATCATACAATATTATTGTTGTGGAGACGACTGATCATAAATAATATACAAGTAAATATTATACAGACATTTTAAACATAAACATGATGATCAAGCCCAACCACTGTAATCCAGACCCATAAACAAATGAGGAACTTCCGAGCCACCATACATTATTCTTTGGGACAAGATCTAATGTATGACTTCTTAATAAGATTTCCATATGTCGGAATGTCCCTGAATTATGTTGATGAAAACACTCATCCATTTGTAAATATATGTTCAATAATAAAAATACTTCATACTTGGAAATCTCATCTTGATCTTATACCAAACATATGGGTTTTAAAGCCAGCAATAAGAACTGAAAAGACAATTTCTAGTATTTGTAACAGCACTATGTATTTTGCTGTCGTTCATTGAGACAACTCGTGAAAAGCATCTATTTTGGTATATTCAAATTTTTTGAAAGTTTTGGTTGTGCAAATTTTCAATCATCCCATATAAAAAAATTCATGTAATGCATCATGTAAAATTCATGTGGATAGACTAGTTCGGCTGTGGCAACTAGTCTGAGACAATATTAACCACATGTAAGTCATTATAATATTGATATAGAGGTTCATTGAACATTGACGTCTTATTCAATACCTACTAATAGTTCTCACTCTCCCTATATATATCTTGTTCAAATTTTCAATCTTTAATAAAATACTTTTATACATTTTTCGAATACATTTTTTTAACTTGTAGTGGATGACACTTGATGTTAATACAGTTTTTTCAAATATTATTTCAGTAATTAAATTTAATTAATTCATTTAAGTTTTTTTTTAGATTTAAGTTGCATGTATCTAATAATAGATGGAGCCAGATGTAAGAGGAAAATTTCAACTTTATTTGTAAAGGACTTTTCTGCAATATAATGGGGAAAAAAATAGGAATTGACTTAAAATTTTTTTTTTTTTATATTACTTGTTAATATTTATATCGAGTTCAATAGTAAAGACACATTTGCTATCATTGAGTGTCTTTTTAATTAAAAGTGTGTTTATTTATGCAGTAATATTTTCGATAAAATTTTTAAATAAATTGCTTATTTGTAAATAATTTAAGTTTCAATAATTTGATGTTGTGATGAGAGTGTTAGTTACATAAATGTAATAATTAAGTACAAATATTTCAAATTAATAATTTTGTAAAAGTTGGAAAATATCTTTTAATGAATAACTTACCCGCTTCAGCAATATCTGTAAAAACCAAGATAATATTAAAGGAAGAACATAATATGCATTTTGTAGGCAATAATTATTTAAGTCATATTTTCCATCGCTCTTTATTCATACATCAACGGAAATAATTTAATTGGAATGCTTTTTGCATTGATGCTGTCTGAAGAAAGTGCAGTAATTTCATTAGAGTAAAACTAAACTTTACTCGGGGCCGGATTTTCCTGTGGGCTTACTAGGCTTCAGCCTAGGGCCTCAAGATCAAGAGGGTCCTACATTCAAAGAAGAAAAAAAGAAAGAAATTCTTTCTCAGTTTAATAGTCACTAATTGTACTAGGGAAAGGTCTTTTTCAAGACTTAGAAATATCAAAAATCAATTAAGAAGCACAATGACCCAGAAGAGGTTGTCTTCATTAAGTATTTTGTGCATCGAAAATGAAACCTTCAGACAAATAGATTTTGACCAACTTATAGAAGAATTCTGTGTGAAAAAGTTCAGAAAGAAATTCTTCTAATCTACTATTTCGTTTTAAATGTATACTTGGATTTAACCAGTTCTTAAATAAAATTAACTATTAACATAAAATTTAATGTGATATATAATTTGATATTTTCTTTTTTAAGATCTGGATTTTGTTTGAATGAAGTTCAATTTTTGGTTTAGTTTAAAACTTAAAAGTCATAATAATTCATACTTAAACTTTAAATGGGAATTGTTATGAAATTATTTTATCTGAATTGAATGTGCTTTAATCTTCAATGTATTGAATATATTTAATTTAATTTGTTTATTTTCGTATCTTTCATATTTTATTTTCGTAGTTCAAAGGTTTTTATTATTTGAATTTTGTTTCTATGTAATTTTGTGTGTTGTGTTTGATTAGTTATTGTTACAAGTACTATATAGGGTGCTGAGAATAAATGACCACGTCTTTTTTTTTTTTATTTACTATCCCGTGCCAAATTTTTTATAAAGATTAGTACCCATCACAACATGTTTCATTTAACATATTGATATATATCACAGTAATGATGTATTTTATTATCTCTCATGTAATTTACAAACTTAAAAATGGGAAGTGAAAGGACCTCAAACGTGGGGCCTCTAGGGCCTCTTTTCATCTAAATCCGGCCCTGACTTTACTCATAAAAATATCTCAATCATCTAAAAGTATTTTACTACGTTAGCAATCGAATTCGAATTTTTATGTGTCAAATATTATTTTTACTATCCTTCAAGAGAATGCAATGTTTTAAAGAAATTATGATAAATAAACAGATTTCATTAATTGTAAAAAGAATAATCCAGGCCGTGATTATTTGCTGCTGAAAGAGATTAGTTTCAGACCTACTTCAACAACTATTTTTTCATTTCCTACTATTAGCTCACACTCTCCCTATAGATATATCTTGTTCAAAGGATTTTTTTAATTTTCATAATTAGTTCACAATTTCTCTCTCTCTCTCTCTATATATATATATATCTTGTTCAAATTTTCAATCGTTCATAAAATACTTTTTATTCCTCCACTCCACTTCAAATACATTTTTTGAACTTGTAGTGGATGACCCTGCATGTTAATATAGTTTTTTCAAATATTAATTTATTAATTAAATTTAATTAATTAATTTTAGTAATCTAATAATAGATGGCGCCAGCTGTAACAGAAAAATTTCTTTATTTGTAAAGTACTTTTCTACAGTATAGAGAAAAAGTAGGAATTGATTTAAAAATTTTTTTTTTTTTAAATTACTTTTTTTTTTTTTTTGTTTAGTTATAAAAACGTGTTTACAAACTCATAAAAATGCATCATGAATTATTTATAACTATTAAATTAAAAACTTCTAATTAACTTCATACGAAGTAAAAGAAAATTATAAAATGCATTTCAAAAGCTTAAATATATATAGAGGTTATCTCTGGTTTACTGATTCAATTATATTTGTTAATAGGTCCATTTAGTTATAAACATTTTATCACGAAAACACAGGTAAAGATTATCATGAAGGAGATAGTAAGACTTGAAATTCTTACCTGCTTGTTGTGCTGAACTAACTGGAAATTATAAAATTCAGAATTATTTGATGATATTATGATGAGTAAAAATAAATTTTTTCTATAATTAATCAGAAAATAAAACTTATTTCCTAAATAAAACGGAATTAAGCTAATTATAATAAAAATTATTTCTCTTAAAAAATATATGAAATCATATTACTTACGTTTATAGTCTTTTGCAACTATAAAATAAAACAGATAAGAAAACATATGAATCATTAGAAGTACAAATAATACGATGCACGCAGCAATGTAATGAAAATATCTCCTTTTTTAAATAAACAAATTTCTATAAAATTCAGTTAATATATTAAATGCTGTATGTATTAAAAATAAAATTATTAATAATTAAAATTAAATTAAATTAATAAGAAATAATTTACATAAAATTTTTGATAATCAAAAAATCAAAGGTGTTATTCTATCCTAAACATGTTGTGAAGAAAATCTGGATAATTACTAACATTAGATTTTAAATCAGGAATTGTATAACGATTTAAAAATAATTGTTTATAGTTTTTAAATTCCCATTATTTAAATTAATAGATTTTTTTTTCCCTCATTCTATTATTCTTGAATTCCTTCTATTAGTTCACACTGTCCCTATATATATCCTGTTCAAATGTTTAATCAATAATAAAATACTTTTTATTCATCCACTCGTTCAAATATATTTTTTTAATTTGTAGTGAATGAACACTTGATGTTAATACAGTTTTTTTTTCAAATATTAATTCCTTAATTAAATTTAATTAATTAAATTTAGTTTTTTTAGATTTAAGTTGCATGTATTTTATAATAGATGGCGCCACATGTAAAAGAAATATTTCAACTTTATTTGTAAAGGACTTTCTGCAATATAGTAAAACAAAAGTAGGAATTGACTTTAAATTTTTTTTTTTTATTACTTGTTTTTAATTGATTTCAACAGATTTATTTTTGCATGAAATATGTTGCACCTTCCCTTTCAACTATTAAAACTCGATTTAGGGTTCATAACACAATCTGATAACATTTGATTTAATCTGGCCATAAAAGGACCATTCATATAGATTTTGTGAAAATTCGTAAAAATATACCAGAATTTTTGTCATATTTCCTTGCAAAAAGATATTAAAAAATTGGTTGAAACTAAATTAAATTTAACGATTTAAATTTAAATCATAAACTGTTTTCCCAATTATTGGAAGGTTTTTCTCGAAATCTTTTACTATTTCAAATAATTCATTTAGTGAGTTAAAGTAATAAAAAAAGTGTTTTAAATATCAGTCTACAATTAATAATGAATATATTAACCCTATTTTAAATCATTATTATTAATTAACTATATAAGGACTTTAAAGGAGGAAAAAGTAAAAGACTTTTCTGCTATATAGTGAAAAAAAAGTAGGAATTGACTTTAAATTTTTTTATATATTACTTGTTTTATTTCATTTGATTTAAACAATATATATTGTTTAAGAATAATTTAAATTATAGAAACGAATATTACCTTTCGCAGCTCAACTAAGCAATAAGAAAAAATGTTAAAAATATAGCTATATTTTAAACTTAAAGTTAAAAAATAACAGTAATTAATAAACAAATTCAATTTAATAATATGAGTTATGAAAATACACTATACATAAATTGCAAAATCATAAATTAAAAATTAAATGCCAAAATCATTACATCATAAAATAAAATAAAATAATCTTTAGTTAAAGGTAAATTATACTTAAATTGCTTACATTTTATTGCATCGTTAATTCCTGTTTGTAAAAGAAAAAAAATTAATTAGTCTTATGTATATAAAATAAAAATTAAATTTATTGATACATATAACAATGATGTGCCCAAAAAGTAAGACCAATTATTTTTTTTTTTTTCAAAAACTCTTTATTTATTCTTTCAAATTCATTTCATCTTCTTCAAAGTAATTCCCTCCGGACACAGTGCACTTATGCCAACTTCTTTTCCAATCCTCAATGCATGCTAAAGAGTCATCGACAGAGATGGCCTTCAAAGCGCGCTGCGATTCACGTTGAATCTCTTCAATCGACTCAAAACGGTGTCCCCGGAGTGGTCTTTTGAGTTTAGGATATAGCCAGAACACGGGGGTTGTGAATATGGGGCGGTGTGAATACGGGGGTTGTAGAACGATATGGATTTCATTTTTGGCGAAAAAGTCAAAGAATCAATGCAGTATGAGCTGGCGCATTCAGTGTTTACTGTACCAATCGCGATTTGACGCGTTTGAGACCCAAAACGGAATTAACCGATGCTTTTGAAATTCCAACATCAGAAGCAACGTGTCTAATTGTAAATCGACGGTTTTCAAGCCCCAAATCTTTAATTTTTAGGACGTGAGCTTCGTCAGTTGAGGTGGATGGTAGACCAGAGGGCTCTTCGTCTTCAACGCGTTCTCTGCCTTCTTTGAGCTGTTTATAACACTTTAACATATTTCTTTCCGATATAGGAATGCTCACCGAATGCCTTATGCAACATTCTATACGTTTCCGCGAACAAAATTGAATGCAAGTTCTTTGATCAATTAATTCAGACATTTCAAAAATCGTCGGAATCAGTTTTAGCGTCTCAGAAAGCCAAGCATAACTCAATCACTAACGAATATTGTGATGTCAAATTTCATACAGATATCAAGGACAATGCCAGCATCCCAATATATATATATATATATATATAGAATTCCATAAGCCCCGGGAATTTTCAATTGAAAATTGGTCTTATTTTTTGGACACAGTAGTAAGGGAAATTTAATATAATTATCGGAAAATTTAAGAAAAAAATTATTATGTAATTTAAATGTATCCAATCATTATGAAATCCATCAAAATATAAACATGCACCGGTTTTTTTTTTTTTTTTTTAAGAAGAGGGAGAGTTTACATTGTACATCAGTTTTGTCATATATAAATGCAAAAACACCTGTTATTTAACTATTACTAATTTGATGATTTAAAAACTTCAGCTTAAATACATTATACACTTATTTGCTAAGAGGTATACGAACAAGGGTACTTAGTCAAAGAATATTTATTTCCTTTATAGTAATGATTTAAGTGTTGTAGATTGCAATTATTGGTATAAACTATAATGTCATAAATAATAATAATATTAAGCTGTATTTTCAATTTGTATTTGTTATAAATTTGGATAATTTTCTATTTAAGAAGTATCTTAAATATAGAATATGTCATTTTGAATAGCTTTTAATGAATAAAATCAAACAGAAACACAAAGTAAAATGTTCCAATTTCTAAAAATATTTTTACATTAAATAATATTTTTCATTAAAACATTTTCGTTGTTTAAGGCCAGCTAAGCATATTTTCTTTAATCTGACATTGATTCTATGATTTAAGCAAAATTCATATAATGATGTTAGACCCGGTAGGCAGCGCAATGTAACTGTAAAACACTATATTTTTTGTGACAATTTAAGATTATCAATACCAAATCTGCTTGATTTTGAAAGCAAGTCTGCAGAGCATCAGGCACATGTAAGAATTGAGTGTGGAGTACTTGCCTATTTTAAGAGCACAGTACAACTTAACATCAAATGAACCAATCAGGCTCTAAATCAAAATTGATTTTTAAAGTAAAGTAAAGTTTTGAAAGTAAGCTACATTGGTATACTACAGCAATTCTGAACTGAAGATACTTTTCTGTCTATTGATTTATTAAGGGCACTGCTCTGTTTGGCCTTCTTCCAGGGTTTCAACTGAATTCATGGATCGAAAACCTGGTGTATTAAACCAGTTAAAGGTTTTTAATGGCATGTATTACATTTTATGAATTTTTAGCTTAATTTTTTATGGGCAATGGTCTGTTTAATTTTTGCATTCATTAATTTTTTTTATGAAGTGGTCTTCTCATGGATAAATAGAAATTTTAAAGGATAAAAACTTTAAAACTTGGATAAAAAAAAAACGATTTACAAAGCGTAGGATAAATACTAAGAACTTAAAAGTTAATAGCAAAGCCTAAGCAAGTAAATAATGAGTATAATATTATTAATTTGACAATAACATATATAATATTTTATCTAATTTTGATTAATTTTTTAAACTTTAACAAAATTCTATAAAAATTACCAAAAATCGAGTAATTTAACTCTATTTTAGGTAAGCATATAAAAACAAGAAAATATAAAATGACAATTTTAAAAAGTATCTTTCGTTTTTTAGAAAAATTCGAACACATTATTATACATACCGTCTTTTTCAATAGCTACCAAACAAAAATTATTTTTATACGAATGAAAAAAAAAAAAATTATTAATTCTGAATAATTATTAGAAAAAATATTTTTCGTATTAAAAATACGATCTATGATTAAATATATTAAATATTTTTGACCTTAACTATTTATTAATTTAATAATCAACATTGTTATTTTAAAACAAAACCCTTTAGCTTTAATTATGAATACATAAATATAAAATATTATAAATAATTATTTTGAGTTATTGTTACATTTTACAATTTTATCTTTAAAAAAAAAAAAAATAAAAATTGCAGAATTGCAGATAAATTTAACAATAAATTATTCCTTAAATTTCTCTCATAATTTAAAATATACTAAATCGAATTTAAAATATTATACTGAAATAAAAGATAGAGTTGAATAACCCTTTCTATTCTTCCTATCAAAATCATTAAAAATGAATCAAATGTTTAAAATTTTCATATTAATTGATTTACGCATTCTAATTAAGTTCATTTATTTTTTGAAATTCTTAGAATTTAGTAAGCAAATAATATTAATTCAATTCCTACTATTAGCTCACACTCTCCCCATATATATCTCTTGTTCAAATTTTTAATCGTTCATAAAATACTTTTTGTTCATCCACTCAAGTTCAAATATATTTTTTTGAACTTGTAGTAGATGACACTTGATATTACTACAGTTTTTTCAAATATTAATTCATTAGTTAAATTTAATTAATTAATTTTAATTTTTTTTTTTTTTTTTTAGATTTAAGTTGCATGTATCTACCAATAGATGGCGCCAGATGTAAAAGGAAAAATTCAACTTTATTTGTAAAGGACTTTCTTCAATATAGTGAAAAAAAGTAGAATTCACTTAAAAATTTTTTTATATTACTTGCTATCTAAATAAATGATTATATATTCATATTATATGTATTACTTACCGGCTTTAAGTGCTAAAAAATAAAATACAATTTGTTTTAAACATTACACAAAAAAGGTCAGCAGTGAAGATGCTTTATGTAACATGTATAATGATCAATAAATCATACTGAAAATGTTTTATAATAATAAATGTTAATTTTTAGTTGTATATCTTAAAATGAATACTATTATACTATTGCTTTAGAGACTACTTAGTTATTTTTAATGATATTAAGTATTCTTACCTTGTGGATCTTTCTGATCTGTAAAATAAAAATATTAAAATGATACGAGTACAAGCATAAACATTAAGAATTTTTTTGCATTTAACAATTTTAATACAGATATAATAGAATAGTATGACGTTTAGGTATTTTACTGCACATTTTCTATTTTCAGAAAATGCACATTTTAAGACTTGTTTTTGACTACATGCCCTTTGGCATTGTCCAAGGATAGCAGCTCGACTTTGCATATAATATATAAATATAAGATTAATTTTCAAGTATACTGTGTAACAGTTATGTAAATTTACGTACTTTTAGGCTGTGAATGGCTAGTTTTTCTGATTTCCCCTAAATTTAAAGCCTATATAAATGTTGAATCCATTTTACATTTTGCCTTCAAAATGTAATCAAAATGCATTTTAACTATTTATTTAATGCATTAACTATATTTATGAGTGAAAATGAAGTTATAGTTACTAAACTATTTAACCTATTTAATTATACTATTTTATTCTGAGTTTTATTTGCACTCTTTTAATTCTTATGGTAAATTTAATAATTTTTTTTTTAAATTAATAAAATTTAAAAATCTAGAGTAGTTAATCAAATAAGTAACAGTATACGTCGCTTAATAATGCTGTAAACTTCATGCATTTCATGTGATTTATTTAAATAATAACAGAATAAAATCAAAAATTTACCTTTATTTTTTCCTAAAGGAAGGATAAAAATTAAAAGTTAATAAACATAAATCAATTAATTTTAAAGAGAAAGAAATAAGTGATTAATAAAATAATGCACATTTTTTATAATTTAATACAGTAATTCTTTTATTTTTTAATGAAATTTTGTTTTTCTAATTCTGAAAAAATTAAATTATTCCTCTGAATCACGAAAATATACCTCTGCTTATTCAATTCCTACTATTATCTCACACTCTCCCTAATATATCTTGTTTAAATTTTCAATCGTTAATAAAATACTTTTTATTCATCCACTCAAGTTCAAATACATTTTTTTGAACATGTAGTGTATGACACTTGATGTTAATACAGTTTTTTTCAAATATTAATTCATTAATTAAATTAAATGAATTAATTTTAGTTTTTTTTTTTTTAGATTTAAGTTGCATGTATATAATAATAGATGGCGCCAGAAGAAAATATCAACTTTATTTGTAAAGGACATTTCTGCAATAAAGTGAAAAAAAAAAAAAGAATTGACTTATTAGAATTTTTTTTTAAATTACTTGTTTTTATAAAAAAAAATCATAAAATTAGGATTAAAAAAACAACAAAAGTGGTATTTCTTACGTTTATAAATGAATAACGTACGGAAATTTATTTAAAGTGCAAAAATGCTTTGTTTATTTTATTATTAATATTAATTTAATTATAATTTCATTTTTTTCTATGAAATTATTTAAATTCGTGAAAGCTAAAATGGAAAAGATATCCTTGCATTCTTACATCCTTTGCATTCATGTAAAGGAAAATAGATTTTCTGTATAACAAAGTTTGTACAACATTTTGTCTGAACACCATAATTTTAAAAATAATATTTTTATATTTCTTGGTAAGAAATCATTAATTAAAGACAGTTTTAAAATAATGACGCTCAAAATAAAGAGTTTGATACATTTGCTTCAACTAATTTCGTAATAGAAAATACAACAGAATGTCTGTCATATATTCAGTGATATCTTATATTATTAATTTATTAGACAATTAAAAGCATTTAAAATAACAAAAATTTAATATAAATTTATTTTGGAAAACTTGAATTAATACTAATACATTTTTTATTTTTATTGTATGCCTAATTTATAATATTTTTAATAAATAGAATAGAAACTTGATGATGAAAGTTTTACGAAAATATTTATAATTTATAATTGAAGGGAAAACACGATATTCTGTATAAAATGTTATGATTAGTTATTTGTATTAAAACTGTAGTGATAATAAAATTAAGATTAAAATTAGTATGTTCAATATGTAAAAAAAATTGAATTTAATAACATTCAAGCATGTTTTTTTTCTGTTGGTTTTTATATTAAATCTTTTTTAAATTTATTTTTTTTCTACCGATTATTTAAAATAATATGCATTTATGAAATTTCACCAAAATTATGCTTTAAACATTTGATATTTTGTGTTGAAAGTCATTTTGAGAAACGTGTTTTTGTTAATTCACAGAATTTTTTTTTATGTGTTACAAAATTCATCATTATTTTTAAACTATATAATATATTATTTTCGTTGTATTTTCAATATTTTTGCAATTCATAAAAGAATGTATTTATTAATATTCTACACAAAATAAAAAATTAAGAATTAAATATTCAGAAGTTTTTGGCGCTTTTGATTACATATATTATTGAATTTTCTAGTCTCAAAAACAGCATTTTTATACAATAATATAAAAGTGACTTTGTTTAGTTTCAAAGTCCTTAAAATATGGAAGAAAAATAAGACTTACTCATTACTTCCTGGACCACTAAAATTGGTATAAAAATACAATCAATAATTTCTAATGCACAGAAAGTGTTAAATATATAAATAGTTTAACACTTAAATAGTAATATATTTTTTTTAATGTTTGAAAGTATACTTCTTCTTATTAAGATTTAATATTATCATATTACATTTTCATTTTGAGTAAATATTTCAAAGGTATTTTTGTAATTTGATCTTTAGCAACATGATTTGTAATATTGATATGCAAATTATGTTAAACTATTTTAGTTCTTGTTTCACCTAATAGAATACTTCTATTCGAGAACTCCCCAATTCATTTCTCCCAAGAAAAATACGCCTATATCTGTATGAACAATCTTTTCATTAAATTCTACTATTACCTCACACTCTCCTTATATATATCTTGTTTAAATTTTCAATCGTTCGTAAAATACTTTTTATTCATCCACTCAAGTTCAAATACATTTTTTGAACTTGCTGGGATGACACTGGATGTTAATACAGTTTTTTCAAATATTAATTCAGTAATTAAATTTAATTAATTAATTTTTTTTTTTTTAGATTTCAGTTGCATATATCTACCAATAGATGGCGCCAGATAAACTTAAAAATGAATGAAAATTATTTGAAAAGGATTTTCGGCAATATAGAGAAAAAAAGTAGGAATTGACTTAAAAAATTTTTTTTTTTTTTTTTTTTTTACATTACTTGTTTTAAAATTTACTTGCTTTATAAATTATTAATGGCAACACTAGTTAGTTTCCGTAGTAACAGACTTGTATCTTTTATTCACACGACACATGCGCAATCATGTATTTGTATTGCGACAAAGATAATTTAATTGTGGAGTACATGAGGAATAGGATCATCACCAATAGATGGCGCTAGATAAACTTAAAAAAATGAATGGAAATTATTTATAAAAAGGACTTTCTGCAATATAGTTAAAAAAAAAAAAAAATTTTTTTATTACATGTTATAAATGTGAAACAAAAGAGTTATCTCCATTAACAAATAAATAGGTATAAAAAAGCGAAATAATTTAAACCATAATATTTTAAAAGATAATTGTTTTTCTCATTTCAGTTGTCAATAAGTTTTTTAATTTTTTTAAACGACTCGAAATGCAAATTCTGATCCATTAGAAAAGGCAACATAATTAAAAAGTATGATTAAAAATACATGATTTGATTGAAAATTATTAAAAATATTTTAATCATTTATCACAAAATTATATATAATAATGTTTAAAATAAATGATTAAAATATTTTTTAAAAATTGTTTAAAAAAAAAAAAAATTATACTTACATGTATTTATATAAGCTAAAATAGTAATATATATATTGTTTATTTTAATTAAAAATTCATATAATAAAGTTTAGAAATATATTCAAATTGCAAAAAATGGTAATACTAACAATAGTAATAATGAAATTTTAAAGAATATAAATTAATTGGGTTACAGAACAATGATAAATATGGTATTGTAAAATATCGTATTTATACCAGATATTGTAAAATGTTACAGAACAATGATAAATATGAGGTCATTGAAAAAACTCAAAATTTACAATTGCTTAATTAAAACTAAATATTAAAAAAGTTTTTACTCACCAGTTATCGGATCCACTTTGAATTTTGAAAAATTAAAAAAATTTATTATTATTTTTTTTCACAAATTATATATTTTGATGAAAGACAAGCATAAAATTTTTAATTATTAGGTTTTTCAAACGTTTTACAAATATTTCAATTAAGTTTTTAAGAGCTTTCAAAAATATTCTTGTGCTCATAAAATTAAATTTTATTCAACAAAATAAGTTTGATTAAAATATATCTACAGACATTAAATTATAGGTATATGTAATAAATTTATATATATTTTTTCAAATGCATTCATTTCTTATTAATGAAATAAAGTAATAATTTCTTTACAATGAAAAAAACTTACCTTTGCCTAAGGAAAGATTTAACAAACTTTTATGAATTTATAATAACTTTTGTATTTCAAAGTTTTAAATTTAATATTTATGTAATTAAAATATGATAAATAGTTCAAAAAAAACTTTACTTTTTAAACATTTAAAGTTTTCCAACTTTCAAAATTTATAGCAATAATATTTATCTTATACATTTTGTAATTCAATTCCTACTATTAGTTCACACTCTCCTTATATATATCATATTCAAATTTTCAATCATTAATTAATAATTTTTTATTCTTCCATTCAAGTTCAAATACATTTTTTTGAACTTGTAGTGGATGACACTTGATGTTAATACAGTTTTTCAAATATATTAATTAATTAATTAAATTAAATTAATTAATTTTAGTTTTTTTAGATTTAAGTTGCATGCATCTACCAATAGATGGCCCCAGACGAAAATTTCAATTTTATTTGTAAAAGACATTTCAGCAATATAGGGAAAAAATAGTAGAAATTGACTTAAAAAATGTTTTTTTTTATTACTTGTTTTTGAAATCAAATTATTTTTCTTTAAAAAGTATTTTCATGATAGATATTTAAATATTTCTTACCGCTTGTAATGTCGCCAACTGTTTAGAGAAAAATAAAGTTTCTTTTAATAATTTTGTATAAAATAATTAAATATAAAACATTCCTACTTAGTGAGCTTCATCCAATTGCATTGGGCTATTATGCATACGTATCATAAAATGAATCAATTTACAAATTTTAATCATTATTTTTAACAAATACTTTTTTTTAATTTAAGTACTAAAGTAAGTTGAAAAAATAAAGCCTAGGTTCCTAGGTCATATTTAAATAACCATATTTTTCACCAATAAAAATATTTGGCATTATATTTTAAAATGTAAATTACAATTGCAAACCTTTACTTTATGCACACTTAATTTTACTATATATTTATTTTTTTTAATATAATGCTAGCTTCTTCTTCTCCTACGATTACATTAATAAATTAAACCAAACATAATTATTGTAAATAAACTGAAACATTATTATAAAAGTGAAGTCCTTATTATAAAAATTAAATCAAACATAATTATTGTAAATAAACCGAAACATTATTATAAAAATTGAAACCCTATTTATAAAAATTAAATCAATCATAATTATTGCAAATAAACCGAAACATTATTATACAAATTGAAACCCTATTTATAAAAATTAAATCAAACATAATTATAGCAAATAAACCGAAACATTATTTTAAAAATTGAATCAATCATAATTATTGCAAATAAACCGAAGCATTATTATAAAAATTGAAATCCTAAGAATAAAAATTAAATCAAACATAATTATTGCAAATAAACCGAAACATTATTATAAAAATTGAAATCCTAAGTATAAAAATTAAATCAAACATAATTATTGCAAATAAACCGAAACATTATTATAAAAATTGAAATCCTAAGTATAAAAATTAAATCAAACATAATTACTGCAAATAAACCGAAACGTTTTTATAAAAATTGAAATCCTAATTGTAAAAATTAAATCAAACGTTATTATTTCAAAATGTATTAAAAAAGATTATTTTTTATTTCTATAAACAGACATATAATTTGAATTTTAAAGCAAAAGATATGTATAATTCATTACGTACCATTAAATGTGAGACCTATACAGAATATACAAAAATTATGTAATAAAACAAAAAAAACAAAACAAAAACGGACATCAATTTATTAAATTTCATAATAATAGAGTTATGTTTTGAGGAATAATAAAATTATGCTTAAATGCATTTAAAAAAATCAATTATTTTCATTTATATAATACAAAATCGTGTTTTTCAAAATAATAATAATATTAATCATGAAATTCAAACAATAATTTAAACTTTTTAACTATAATAATATATTCAGAAATAATTTCTTTCAAATTAAATGAGAAACTTTTTTTTTTTTTTGTAAATTTTTAGTTTAAAAAACAATATGCTCGTCTATTGAAACTATCTTTTATACACATAAGTTTAAAATATATTGTAATATGTATATTGACAAAAAAAAAAATGTAAATAAATTTTAAATTGTAATTTTATAAATATTGTTCAATGCTTTTAGGAAATACTAAAATGTTTTTAAGATGAAATGATATGCTAATAATGATTTTTCATTCCTTTATTTTAAATTTATAGTGGAATTTAAAAATATCAAGAACAGTAAGGAAATAATTTTAAAAGTAAGAAAAAGACAGTTAATTAATTTAATTTAATTACGAAACCTTACCCTTATCAAGATCTTGCGCTAATCAAGAAAAATTATTATTAAAAACACAGAATTTAAAAAAATAATAAAATAAAATAATAAAACTTAAAATAATCAATTTAAAATTAAAAATTAAATAATGTCTACAGTTTTATTTTTGACATAAAAATATCTAACAAAAAATAAATTTTTTAATTTAAATATTTCGATAATTTTAAAAGTACAAATTTAAAATAATATTATTTTTTATACCTTTCTAAATTATACAAATACTAAAAATGTTTTTTTTTTTTTTTTAATTTTACCGTTAAGAAAAAAAAATTATTAAAATTATTGAATCAATCCTATAAATATTATATGCATATAAAATTAATTAAAAAATATGTTAATAAACGTTGTTAATCGTTGATACTATAATTAAAAACATATATTCTTTATATTTTTATGTTATAATTTAGTACCAAATTTGCATAATGTATGAAATTTTCAAATACCTGCTTTTTCTTCATCTACAAATAACATAAATTATATAAATGTAATTACATGCTTTTATGAGAAAAAAATATAACAAAATATAAAAAAAAATATATAAAATATTTGTTAAACGAAATTTTATTACAAAAAAAGGTATATTTTACTGCAAATAAATTTGACTTATTTTAGAAGCATAATTCTTTTGATATCTAATCATTTTAATAGCATTTATTACACCATATAAATATAATGCAATCATAAGTAAAAAAAAAATTTGTTTTACTCTCTGATTCTCTTACTTGTGAAGAAAATGTTGTGTCCTAAAATGTACGTGTAAGGATGTGTCCTTTTTCAATTCCTTCTATTAGTTTACACTCTCTATATATATATCTTGTTCAAATATTCAATCGTTCATAAAATACTTTTTATTCATCCACTCAAGTTCAAATACTTTTTTTTTAACTTGTAGGGGATGACACTGGATGTTAATACAATTTTTTTCAAATATGAATTCGTTCATTAAATTTAATTAATTCATTTTAGCTTTTTTAGATTTAAGTTGCATGTATCTAATAATAGATGGCACCAGATGTAGAAGGAAAGTTTCAATTTTATTTGTAAAGGACTTTTCTGCAATAGAGTGTGAAAAAGTAGGAATTGACTTTAAAATAATTTCTTTTATATTACTTGTTTTTTAAAGATTAATTCATAAGCTCTTTACTTGATTTATTACTTCCAGCTGTTTCATTATACATTTAATTTAAATTGATTTTCATATTAAATTGATCCTTTTACTAAACATTAATTTGGAGCTTTTTATGTTATCTACAATTTGCAACAATTTTTTTCTAATCTTTACCTTATATTTTTCCTTTATTTCACCCTTTATCCCTACATTTAATCTTGTGCTTTTTGTTTTACCAATCATAAAAAGTAATCCCTTACTTGATATTTCAATTTTACCCAAAAAATTTTTAAATTGCGCATAAACGATTATTTAAACTTTTTTATTACATTCCTATTATTAGTTCACACTCTCCCTATATATATCTTGTTCAAATTTTTAATCGTCAATAAAATACTTTTTATTCATCCACTCCAGTTCGAATACATTTTTTTGAACTTGTAGTGGGTGACACTGGATGTTAATACAGTAGTTTTTTCAAATATTAATTCATTAAATTTAAAAAACTAAAATTAATTAAATTTGATTACTTAATTTTTTTTTTAGATTTAAGTTGCATGTATCTAATAATAGATGGCACCAGATGTAGGAAAAAAATTTCAACTTTATTTGTAAAGGATTTTTCTGCAATATAGTCGGAAAAAAAAATAGAAATTGACTTTAAAAAAATATTTTTATATAATTTGTTACATTTAAAAACACAAGACTGAAAATTTATAAAATTTGAAATGAAATTAAGAATGTAAAAAAATGTCATGATTCAAAAAATATAAATAAAAAAAAAAAAATTAAGACTAAATAAATATCCTGTTAATTTTTTTGTGCTTACAATTCTGTTCAAGTAAGAAATAATGGGCTAATTTTTCTTGTTAGCAGATTAATCTAAAATAATGAATTTTATTTAAAAAGAAATATATTTCAACATAATTATTAGATTTATTAGGAATATTTAATTTATTATTAGATGCATGTTTTGTTAACATACATATACTTACCATCAAGGAATGATGTTTCTGTTTTAAAAAATACAGGATTAATAATTATTCATTCTAATAAATATGCAATTTTGCTGATTACAGAAATAGTAATATTTTTATATAACACATAATATAATACATATAAAATATATTTTTGCCAAATGTGCAAATTTTTTTGTAAATAAAAGTATGAAGGAACCTCTTTTTAAGCTTATATACAATCAAACGAAGTTAAAAATCTTATTAGCCTTTTTAGCTTTTATAAATTTAAATATTTTTTTTAGGGAAAAAATAATTTTCTTCAAGTTTTCTACATCGCAATTTTTGTTTTTAACTAAATTTACAGAAACATATATCAATACAATGTATAGAAAAAAAAAAAGATTTTTAAGATTTTTTTTTTTCAGATTCAAAACTGAAAAAAATAAAAAGAAAAACACACATCTTTATAATTTTTCAAATTACAGTATAAATTTCGGTCGGCTGCAATTATAATCATTAAAATATGATAATTTTTTTGACTTAACAATATTTCTTGTATATTCTGAGCAAGCGATTTTACGGAAGGTATCATAACAAATAGATATTTAAATATTTATTTGAAATGAGATTTGCCTAAACATCAAGAATGGATGTGTTAGAGAAAACATCATTATCCGTTTGTATCAAAAGAAAAATTTTACATGTTTTTGTTAAAAATTGTACATTATTTAGAAAATATCTACGATGTAATAAATAAAATATAATATGATGAAATTAAAGATGTTTTTATATACTTACTTCCTGTCCTAACGTCTGAAATATAATGACATTTATTATTTTATTAGAACATAACAGGAATAGGATTGGATGCATTTCTTATAGTCAAAGATAAATTAGATGATTAAATTGTTAATATAGTTATTTTTACCTATAAGTTTCAGTTAATTTAAAACTTTAAAGGCTCGTTCACACAGAGGCATTAGGCGTTGAAGCAGCTTGAAGCGTTGACCAATCACTAGCCTCACAGCGTTCGCCTGAAACGGGTTGAAATCCACCGCTTCGAGTTGGCTAACTTTCAACACTCAAATGCTTGCTGCGTCATGTGACTAGGATTGAGCCAATAGTAGATCTAGTAGAAGTGACTGGAACTTCACTAGGCGTAAAGCGATTTCTGACGTTTCGGTGTAAACGGGTCGAAAAAAATTTTTTCTTTCCTGCCGCGTGACACTTCGCTGCTTCACGCCTCGGTGGGAACGAGCCTTAAGAACATTTTTTAAGGAATCAGTGATATAGTTTATACCATTCTGGGACATTGATATAATTATAAGTTATCAATTAAAACATGACAGATACAACTTATAAACATGAGTTTCAAACTCCCAACAGGGATAATTTAATAATTTGGATAAAAATTTTAATGATTCCAACTTCCCCCCCTGGATAATTTTAATTTCATTTATACTGTAACAAGTCATATTAAATTGTTTTTATGTACATAAATTCGTAGAATTTAAAATGATTTTTTTAAATTTCTTTTAGATTTTCAAGACTTTCAAGAACTATTTATTTCTTTTTAGTTTATGTAGAATAACTCAGAAACATTTCTGCATCATTGCAAAAACAAGAACTTGTTTATAAAGTTATTAAGCATTTTTTAAATGGTTTTCCGCAAAAGTATAATAAATTCAGAACATATTTTCTTAAATTATTATTAAATCATAAATGCTTGTTAAAGTTAAATAAAGTGCCAGGTAATTAAACACAATATAATGTAATTTATAGAAAAATACAAGATTTCAAGGTAATAACTTACAACGAATGCCATCTTTAACTGCAAAAAACAAAAAACAATAATAATGTTAAAAAAATTTGGAAATATTATAAAATTATTTTATAATTTTTTATGTATTTCTAAACCTACAGAAGATTTTAATTGATAAGCCGTTCACGATTTTTTAAAGGCAATAAAATTTTCATTTATTGCTCTGTTATTTCAATAAAAAACATTTGTAAACATCCAAATACGTTTATTATATTGACACAAATTTAAAGCTACATACATTTGCTGAATAATAATGTCAATATTAATTCGTGTTGTTTTTATTATTTATTTTTTAATATGCACATTTATTTATAAAATTAGTACGAACAAACCTTTTTGCTATAAATGAGTAAAACTGACTTTGTTTACTAAACTGTAATCAATGCGTAATAACTGTATTGTGAGAAGTGTGAAATAATAAAAAAGAATTAAGGATTTTATAATAAATCGAATGGAAATCATATTGATTTGGAACTGTTGAAAGCCACTTACTTTTAGCTATGATCAACAATTCCATAAATTGTCCTGTAATTCTTAATTAAAGCGAGAAGAACTACCAGAACAAACACAATTAAACTTAAAAAAAATAATTGAATTAATTTGAAAGAAATTGAAAAAAGATTGCTCTAAAACCGTTACAAACAAATTACACTTTGCCAATAAATGTCCTTTTAACTATATCATGCCACTTCAAAACATTTTATGTTGAGAGACTTCAAAGTATTTTATGATGAGTGTCTCAATAAATGAAAATCCAAATCTAAGAAAATCAAAATCAAATGAAAATGAAAATCTAAATCTAAAAATTCTAATCCAAATTAAGATCTAAAATGTATGGAAATGTTTTATTTAAAATGAAACCTTTTTTTAATGTCTACTACAAATTGTGTAATATCTTAAAATTCATATTTACTGAAAAATACGTATACAGGATTTTTAATGTTATTCTTTTATACTATAATCAATGAATTTTTAAGTCATTTATGCATATATGTTTTGTATTTGAAAACTGTTTTTTTTTTCAATTCCTTCTATTAGCTCACACTCTCCCTATATATATCCTTTTCAAATTTCCAATCGTAAATAAAATATTTTTTATTCATCCACTCAAGTTCAAATACATTTTTTTTTAACTTGTAGTGGATGACACTGGATGTTAATACAGTTTTTTCAAATTTTAATTCAGTAATTAAATTTAATTAATTAATTATAATTTTTTTAGATTTAAATTGCATATGTGGCATATAAATTGCATATATAGACGACGCCAGATAGACTTAAAAAATGAATGAAAATTATTTATAAAGGACTTTCTGCAATAGAGTGAAAAAATATAGGAATTGACTTTAAAAGTTTTTTTTATATTACTTGTTTTATTCTATATATTTCCCTTCTATAGATTTTTATGTAATTTTATGTAGCATGGTGGCATGTTCAACAAAATACTTTTAAATTTATCTTTTCAATTCTTACTATCGCACCTATACGAACAGGAAAACAGCCATTACATTGGGAAAATGGGGCTAAGTATTATGCTAAAGCTTAAGGTGTAGAAAGTAGTAAGTATTGATAGCTATTAACGCATTCGCATAAATCAGTTAGTTATGAATTATCAGTGGTAGTTATGAATGTATCTTACAATAGTATTGTGGTGGTTACGATATTATTGTGTAAGTTGGTATTGTAAAGACATTTCAAACCTAAACATCATGATCAGAGACACCCACACTCATTCAGGCTTATAAAAACATGGCGCACTTCGGGAACTGTGCACATTATTCTTTGAGACATGATGTAGAGCATAACTTCATAATCCTGTTTCAGTGTTTGTGGTTTTGAATCTCCCTGAACTTGGTTGAGTATCTTTATTTCCATCGACTTACTAATGTATGTTGAATAATAAAAATACACCAATTTAGGAAAATTCATCTTGATCTTGTACAAAACAAATGACTTTTAAAGTTAACTATATGAATTGAAAAGGTAATAGAGAGTTTTTGCATACCGTATTTTTATCGTCCGATATTTTTTCTCCCTAACGCACATGCTCAAAGGAAACATTATTACAGACACGCACGCGCAATTTCCTATGAACATAGGGAGAAAAAATATCGGACGATAAAAATACGGTATGCAAAAACTCTCTATTATCTAGCAAGAAATTACTTGCAACAGTATGATGTATAATGCTTCAATTCATTGAAATAACTTGTAATAAACGTCAATTTTAAAAACTTTTGAAAGTTTTGGTGGCATGATTTCTCGATCACCTTATAGGTTATACAAGATCCATATAATATAGACTAATTCGACGGTGACAGCTAGTCCGATACTAATACTAGTACGCTAAGTACTAGCTGGTAATATTAACCACAAAAGTTCTTACAATAGTTATATAGTGGTTCATTGGATATTGACGCCTTATTAATATTTATATCAAGTGCCATGTTACGAGGCAGTTTAATATCGTTCTTAATAAGAATTATATTTATTAACGCAATAACAACTAATAACTTTTTCCACGCAATTTAAAATAAAATTGAAACATTGCTTAATGAATTAAAAATGTAATTTTAATTATATATGAATTTAAACTATTGAATTTCCACTGATAAAATTTTTAGTACTAATAAATATAATAAATAGTTGTATTTCTAATAAAAATTGTTTTAAAATTTAGAAATAACTCGCAATGAATAACTCACCTGCCCGATTAATTTCTGTAAAGAAACAAGATGTTATTAGTGGGAAAATATAGCATGCATATTGTAGCTTGTAAATATTTAATTAGTCATATTTTCTCCTTTACTTTACTTAAACATTAATCTAAATAAAATAATTAGAACGCTGTCTTATGTGCAGTAGAGAACTGATAAAAATATTTGAAACATGGGAAAAAAAATTTCTATATTAATAGCAGAATTCAATTTTTGTGGGTCGAATATTATTTTTATAACTTTTTTTTTTTTTTTAGTATAATTAGAGATATATAGGACTATTTATGATGAAATGACAAATTTAATTTTTATTAAAAATAAAAATTAATAATAATATCCATTATTATTAATTTTTATTGCTGTGATTATTTAATTCTGAAAAGCTCATTTTCAATCTATTTTTGATACTAATTTTCATTTTTTCAAGTAGCTAAATTTTAATTATTTTGGCAAAATAAAGTCCAAACATTAAAAACACATGGGTATGATTTAAATCATGCTGGAAAATAAAAATTAAAAAAAAAAAAAATAAAATAAGTGAATTAAATATTTAATACTTAATATATTAAATATTAAATAATATTTTCCTCAGTATTATTTTGTATAGAAAACTTATACCTTTTATTTTGTCATATTTATTTATTTAACTTATTATTACATAAATAATAAAATATATAAAGTTTTTATCTAATTTCTAACATACTAAAGTTCGTTTGCACTGCAAGATCTTTAATATCGATAGCCTTTCAGAAAGATTTAATTTTTAGCGAATATGTCTTTACTACAATATGCATATATAATAATATAATATTTTATTTATAATATATTATTATTACTATAATTATTTTATTTATACATCTGATTTAATTATCTAATTTTAAGATTTTTGACAACGAATATTAAGAAAATATTAATATAAAACACACAATTATAAGCGAATAAATAAATATATGCTCTTATTTAAGTTTAATTCAAAACAATACTAAATATATAAATTTAAGATCATATTAAAAAAAAAAAAAAGATTAAAATATTAAAGACCAGATATAGTACTTGAAATATATTTTAATTCATATTTCTAGGATACCCTTGCTATTCATAGGTTAAAGACTAAATAAAATTATATTAGCTCAGATGTTATAATCTATGAATTAATACTTAAATATTATTATTAGTTTATAATTAATAACATATTATTATTATTATTTTTTACTTATAAATCTGATTTAATTAAAATAGTTAAGGATTTTTTATGACTAATATTGAAAAGATTATGAACGGAAATATACAGACATAAAGTAATAAACAAATAATAATCTTATTTTTTAGTTTTACACGGTTATAACAATATTTATTTGTTAAAATTTAATTCTTAATAGACATTATTAGGAATTATTTCTCGTTTACTGATTTCCTTATATTTGTTGGTAGGTTCAATTTAGTCATAAGAATTTTATCATGAAGACACAGACAAACCTTATCATTAAATCACAGAATAAAAAAAATGATTATTTTAAAATGTATTTGTAAATGTCTATTTAATATGTGCTGTTAATAATATTTCATCTTCAGTATGTAAACTTTAATAAATGATCACCATATCTGGTTTACGGGTATGACATATTCTTTTAAAAAATTATCTCCCTGTAGGATCTACAGATTGATATAATGTTTAGTTATAAAAAAAAAATTATTAACTATAAAAAAAAAGCACCTTGAATTTTTTATTACTATTCAATTAGAAACGGATAATCAGTTTTATACATAAGTAAAACAAAACTGCCAATTGCATCTCAAAACTTTAAATATTAAGACATTGTCCCTTGCTTAACTCCATTATAGTTGCTGACAGGTGCTTTTAGGTATAAACATTTTATCATGAATCGTTTTCATTTAGTCTTTTTATCATTTTATTCAATTCCTTCTATTAGCTCACATTCTCCTATATATATCTTGTTCAAATTTTCAATCGTTCATAAAATACTTTTTATTCATCCATTCAAGTTCAAATATATTTTTTTTTTTTGAACTTGTAGTGGATGACACTGGATGTTAATACAGTTTTTCAAATATCAATTCATTCATTAAAGTTAATTAAGTAATTCTAGCTTTTTTAAATTTAAGTTTAAGTTTTTAAAGTTATCTACCAATAGATGGCGCCAGATAAACTTAAAAAAAATGAATGAAAATTATTTATAGAGGACTTTTCTACAATATAATGAAAAAAAGTAGGAATTTACGTTAATTTTTTTTTTATATTATTTGTTTTAGTATCAACACACTTATGAAATCGATAAAAAAATAGCAAGAAATATTAAAAAATGACTCATCTTACTTGCTTGGTCAGATGTATCAACTATAATTTTAAAAATTCAGAATTAATTGATGATATTATAAATAAAAAATAAGTAAAAATATCCCATAATTAATCACAGAATATAACTTATTTCCCAACTAAAACAAATTTAAATTATTATCAATACATTGAAACCTTTAAGAAAACATATAAAAAAAAACATGTTACTTACAATTAAAGTCTTTTGCAACTGTAAAATCAAACAGATAAAAAATAAGAAATTAAGCATTAGAAATACAAATATTAACGATATATGCATCAAAATAATGTTAAAAAAATTTTTTTTTCTTAAATAAATATTTTCTGTAAAATTCAGTGAATAGATAGTACACAGAATACCTTCTTACAGAATTTTTAGCTTTAGAAAATCACCGCCCAAAACTTGTTTTCAAAAATAAACTTTTTTTTTATTCATCAATGTTAGTTTATTTGATATAAAGTTTCCTTTACAATTTTGCAGGTACATTACAACTGATTTTATCTTGAATTTTAATATACATTTAGAATGCTTATTTTTATGAATTTTTCTTTTAATGATATCCTGAAATAGGTAATTCCAATTAACTAAGATTAACAAGACTCCACTGTATTTTGTAAAACTTATTTAGGGAAGTAATTAAATGCTCCCAGGTCTTTTCAAACAGAGAGTTATCACAAACTTTTTAATACAGTTGAGATTTCATTTGCCGATAAAAGTATTCCTGTTTTCGTAGATAAAAAAAAACTTATCTACTTGCTTAAATCCTATTAATTCAACCCAGTAGCAATATTCCTATATTGTAAATATTTGAATATTTTTAATTTAATGTGGATTATTCGAAAATTTTATTTAAAAAAGAGAAGATATGATTATAGTAAATGCATTGCAAATTTAAAAAGTTCAATGACCTAACGAAAGTTTAGAATGAATTTCTAAATTTCTAGGTTATTTCTTTAATGACATAAAATAAAAAGTTGATTAATAAATTTGAATGCAAAAAGAATTATAAACGAACGAATAAGAATAAATATTACTTTCAGCAACTCCGTCTAAACAAACATAAAATAAATTTTAGCAACTTTTTAAACATAAAGTTTAAAAATAACAAATATTAGAAAATATATTCATTTTAAAAATATTATTTTACTACTAGACATATTTATTACTAGACATAAATAATTAAAAAATCTTTTTATGATAAAAACAAAAATAAAATTTTCCTTAGGTCAGAATAATTTCAATTGTTTACTTACAATCTATGGCATCATCAAGTGCTAGAGAAAAAAATATTTAGCATGATGAACATAAAATATTGTTAAATGATTCTTATTTAATATAGGGAAATCACAATAAATAATAAAAATAAAGACATAAAAAATGTAACTGCATATATTTGCTTCAACTACTTTACAATAACGTTTCGTTGATCAGTTTAAAATTGGACAACTACTTGGGAAATGGGAACATGCAACTATACTCTCAGCATCTGGGGAGTTCTATCTTATGTCTATATATGTGTGTCTATAGCAGGGGTCTCCAAACTTTCCAGCTTATTGCTATAGAGTTTACTCCAGTAAGTACCAAGGATCAAAAACGTTTTTATTTTTCTGCCATTATGTATAATTTCTAGACCATTCTCCGAGTACGCCTTCTGAGAGATCATACTCTTTCTAACTACAAATTACTGTCAGTGAAAAATCACAATTACATAAATATCATTGGTATTTATTTTGAAAGTGGATACTCCGCGGTTTCATTCGCGTTAATTTAGCTTTTCCGCTCCTGAGGGATTTTCAGGTTAAAAATCATATGTTTGATTCAGGATATATACATTCCAAACATCGATATACATACATGTGCGATGCTCTTTACCCCAACATAACTACTGAGGGTAACCGCGGGATGTTCGCTAGTTTGTAATGTTAGTGGGATTCATTTCAATTATTTGTTAGTTGTTATGCATATGTTAAATTTTCTGCGTATTATGCTTGCCATTAAGCTTTACCTAGCAAGTCAATAAAACCGAGTTACTATCAATCATTACATTAATTATTACTGTGTTTTTTTTATCCAACTTATTACAGCAACAATAAGCTATTCGCTGTCGCGGGTCGGATTAATGACCGGATTTGGCCCGCGGGCCGCAGTTTGGAGACCCCTGGTCTATAGTATAGTTCTATCTTATAGTTCCATTCTTAAAGCTTAACATCAAAGAAGACATTTTTCTTCTTCTAGACTCTGATATAGAGTCTATTTCTGTGCAATTCTGTGGTCCTCGATTTTGTGAAGATACTTTCCTGTGTTGTTTTATCACTGTTGACTATTCTTTTGACTTTTTACCAGGGTTCCAACTGAATTTTCTGGACCCAAAATCTAAAGTGTTTATCTCTATGCCGCACCAGGTTTTAGAAGGGCATTTCATGAATTTTCAGCTTACTTTTCATACGCCCTGGTCTGTTAAATTTTTGCATTTATTTTTTTGACAAATTGTCTCCTGTTCGACAAATAGAAAATTTTAAAGAATAAAATCTTTCAAACTTGGATAAATAAAGGGCGATCTACAAAGCATGGAATAAATGCTAAAACTTAAAATGCAATGTCATAACTTAAGCAAGTTACCAATAATAACTATATTAATAATATTTTTAATAATATATATACGTTTTAATTTTAGTTTTATTGATATATTATTTGATAAGAAATTATTTATCTAACTAAATTAACACTATTCAATAAATTATTAACTTAATTTCAGTTAAGCGTGTATAAATAGAAATATAAAAAGACAATATCTTTCACTTTTAGAAAAATTCAAACACGTTGTCATACATACCATCTTTTGAAGAGCTACAAAACAACAAATAATTTTTATACGAAAGAAAAAAAAATTATTAATTCTGAATAATTATTAGAAAAATATTTTGTCGTATTAAAAAAACGATCTATGATTAAATATATTAAATATTTTTTACCATAACCATTTATTAATTTAATAATCAACATTGTTATTTTAAAACAAAACCCTTTAGCTTTAATTATGAATATAATAATTTTTATCGAAAATAAATAATTCTGAATAATTTTTTAACACACTATTAAAAAATTTTTTTTTCCCTCTATTAAAAATATATGGTTAAATATATTAAATATTTTTCCCCTTACCTATTTGTTACTTCAATAATCAAGGTCGTTATTTTAAAACAAAGTCATTTCACATTAATAATGAATAAATAAAAAAAATTGCAAATAATGATGTATTTTGAGTAAAACAATAAATGTTTCTGTATAACAGGTGGGCTGAAAAGTTCGTAGGCTAACACATAGATGGCGCTACTAGTATTAAATCCATATGATTTTTAGTTATCCCTAACCTTCAAAAGACACGTGTATAAGACCTTCAAAAGACACGTATGACAGCTGTTGCACTATTAGTATGTGAGTTAGAGCATTTTTAGTGTTTTAGTGTTCATCACGTGCAGTCCACTCGGCTGACTGTCGATTGGACTCCGGTGAGAAATGATGGAGCCATGTTTCCTCCATTGTCACATATCGACGTAAAAATTCGGGTTTATCACGATTGAACAGCTCCAAATGCTGCTTAGAATCATCAATTCGTTGTTGTTTTTGGTCGATTGTGAGCTCGTGCGGCACCCACTTTGAACAGCATATCCAAATATTCATTCGCGATATGTCCAACACGTTCCTTTGATATCTTTAGGGTCTCAGCTATCTCCATCAACATCACTTTACGGTTATCAGAAATTATTTTGTGGACTTTTTGATGTTTTCGTCGGTAACAGCCTCTTTGGGGCGTCCACTGCGTGCATCGTTCTCGATGCTCATTTCGTCTCGTTTAAATTTAGCAAACCATTTCTCTACGGTTGATTTTCTGGTGCGTCCGAATAATGTTTATCAAGGCAAGCCTTGGCTTCACTAGTAGTTTTTTTCGCCAAAAAGCAATGCTTTATCAACACAAGAAATTACTTTTATCCATTTTTTTCAAACTAACAAAAGTTGCTTCACTAAAAATGCTATAACTCACATACTAATAGTGCAACAGCTGTCAAATTTATACACGTGTCTTTTGAAGGTTAGCGCTAACTAAAAATCATATGGATTTAATACTAGTAGCGCCATCTATGTGTCGGCCTATGAACTTTTCAGCCCACCTGATATTGATGTTATATTTCAAAATTATTCGAAATCCCTCAAGTACGTTGTACTTAAAAGTAGAGGTATCATAATCATTAAAGTAGTTCATATACTTGGACAACATCATTAAAAACTTATGTAAATCCTTAAATTTCTTTTATTAATCAGTTTATCTAAATAAAATTTGTTCAGATTTTTGCGGATTCCTAGGATAAAATTAAAACAAAATAAATAAATATACATATAATATGTAATACTTACTGTCTTTAATTCCTGAAATTAAATACAATATGCATTATTTTAAACTTATACAAAATTACCAGCAGTAAAATTACTTCATATAATTCACAGATAATGAATGTAATGATTAGTCAACCATACAAAATTATTTTACGATAATATTTTTTTTTTTTCCGGTTTGCTTGTCTTAAAATAAATGTTTTTATGCATTTGCAACAGCTGTTACTTTTTTAAATGGTAAAAGTTAGAGCTAAAACTAAAACACTTTCCCAAGTTTAGATGAAAATATAATCATAAATTACATCTATACTTACACGTACAAACAATTCCAAACATAATTAAAATGTGAATAAAACTTATTTATTGGATTTATTTTTATGCAACTCTAAAATAATTATTGTTTACTATTACATTTAAAACGAAATAGTAGATTAGAAGAATTTCTTTCTTTCTTTCTTCTTTGAATGCAGGCCCCTCTTAATCTTGAGGCCCTAGGCTGAAGCCTAGTTAGCCTATAGGAAAAACCGGCCCTGCCTACAGTATTTCTAAACTATTGATTCGCTATTTGGAAAGTGAAAATCTTAGCTAAAGATCAGAACAAAGTAATAGTTTACAACAATTTAAAATGAGAATAAGTATTTGCTCCCCATCCACCATTCAAAAACACTTCATTTCAGTGCCTTCAGAGGGTTAATAAGAAAACATTGGCAACGACACAATTGTTAGAAACTACTGCATAGTGATGAATTAAATGGCCACAGGTCTAATACTTACATAATTTTCTAATTTAGTTGTGATGTTGCCAGCAGAAGGCAGGCATAAATGTATTTTCTGATAAAGAATTGGATCATGGATGAATTTCAATTTTTTCAGACACTAGTTGACTTAAAATCAAAAAATAAGAAAACATTCAGGACAATTCTCTATTTTTGGACGAAAGGAGTGATTTCGGAGAATTGGAGTCAGGGCCAGATTTTCCTATAGACTAACTAGGCTTCAGCCTAGGGCCTCAAGATCAAGAAGGGCCTACATTCAAATTGTTAGCAAAATTAGAATTGCACTATTCTAAAAGCAGTAAACACTAAAACACTGAATCGAAAATTAGAAGAAATTCTACACATATGACTAATAAACAAACATAAAAATGCATTGGTCAAGATCAACGCGTTCTGCTCATTGAGTCTGTTCGTTTGTATATACTAGATTGCACCAAAGTATAGTTCATACGTTCACTGATTGCTATGGCAAATATTGACGTGCCTTATGCTACTAAGCTCTGGTTTTTTTCTTGCATTAATAAAGTGCAGATTGGTGTGGATTGGAACAGACAAACGAACAGACCTATTGCCTATTGATATCATTATGAAATAAATTTATCTGAATTGAATTTGCTTTAATCTAAAATGCGTTGAATATATTTAATTTAATAGAAAATATGATAATTTTATTGCATATTTTATTTTCGTAGTCGAAGATTTTTATTATTTGATTTTGTTTCTTTGTAAATGTTGTGTGCTATGTTTGATTAGTTATTGTTACAAGTACTATATAGGGTGCTGAGAATAAATGTCCAAATAAGTGTTCTCGTTCCAAATAAGTGTTTTTATTTATTATCCGTGCCACATTTTTTATAAAGATACCAATCACAGCATGTTTCATTTAACATATATATATATCACAGTAATGAATGTATTTTATTATCTCTCATGCAATTTAGAAACTTAAAAATGGGAGGTGAAAGGGCCTCATAAGTGGAATATCCTAGGGCCTCTTTTCATTTAAATCCGGTCCTGGGTGGAGTGATAACATGATCTGGCATCTCTATCATTGACAAACCTTCCAGTTCATCGTCATGAACAAATCACTGACTGATTGATAAGAAAGATATGAGATTCTCGGACCAAATTTCGATTCTTTATTCGGCAACGGTAGGGTGAATTCCTTTTTACGGACGATAAAACCTAGCCATTCTGTAGCGTCTTTCATACGATTTGAACTGCTTTACTTTGCGACGAAAGTACCCTTCGAATAGATTACGCCGTATGTTACTCAGACATTAGATTGACTTAAAATATTTTTATATATGAAAGAGTTGCTGCAAAAGAACCTATTATACACCAAAACAATTTCAGCAAAAATATATGGGGTAATCGAAACCTTTTGTTTGCCTTCCAATGAACTCGCAATTTATTCAAATCCCTACCTTTCATTGTCTATGGTTTCAGGGTTCAATTTACAAGCAGTGGTTTCAACATACCCTCTCGTGTAGCAAATCTCTTAAAAATAATGATGTCACATGATTCTTGGCTACCCTCGCTTGTTGTATAATATGCTCTTTTGCAGCAACTCTTTCACTATTGAATATCAAAAATATTTTATTATATATATTATATATACGAAGGGCCGGATTTAGATGAAAAGAGGCCCTAGGCTATTCCACTTATGAGGCCCTTTCACCTCCCATTTTTAAATTTGTAAATTACTTGAGAGATATTAAAATACATCATTACTGTGATATATATCAATATGTTAGACGAAACGCGTTGTGATGGGTACTAATCTTTATAAAAAATGGGGCACGGATAATAAATAAAAAAAAAGTCGAGAACATTTATTTGGACATTTATTCTCAGCACCCTATACAGTACTTGTAACAATAAGTAATCAAACATTGCACACAACATTTACAAGGAAACAGAATGCAAATAATAAAAATCTTTGACTACGAAAATAAAAATATGCAATAAAAATTATCATATTTTCTATCAAATTAAATTAAATATATTCAATACATTGAAGATTAAAGCAAATTCAATGTTTGTTTATTAGTCATATGTGTAGAATTTCTCCTTATTTTCGATTCAGTGTTTTAGTGTTTATTGTTTTTAGAATAGTGTAATTCTAATTTTGCTAACAATTTGAATGTAGCCCCCCTCTTGATCTTGAGGCCCTAGGCTGAAGGCTAGTTAGCCTATAGGAAAATCCAGCCCTGAATATACGGCGTAAGTCGACCCTTCTAATAGATTACGCAGAACATTACTCAGACATTAGATTGATTTAAAATATTTTTGATATTCAATAGTGAAAGAGTTGCTGCAAAAGAACCTATTATACACCAAAACAATTCATTTTCTTAAAAGCTTTCTTTTTTTTTTCCACAATCCTTCTTAAACTCATTGATTTCATTCCTATATGTAAGAGCCATTGGTTTCGCCCAAGGAAGATTTAAAAGTCACTTTTAACTGAGAAACAAACATGTTCACTCTCATATCTGTGAGGATTAAAAAGGCTTGTACTTTATTTGCTCAGAAATAAAATAAATAAATTTCAAAAAATTTTCAGATGTTACTTTGATGTATCCGGAATAATATGAGTCAATAATTGTATTTTATGCAAACCTTATATTCAAATCACACAAATATTCGTATTCAGAACATTACAAAACTTCGACTCTACTTGATGTTGAAATGATTGGTGCTGAGATAGATTAATAATCACCGAATTCTAAATCAAAAGTTTTATCGATTGAAAATCTGATAACCAGAAACTTTATGTACATGTACTGAACTCTACAATAAGGATGAGAATATTATGCCCCTACTCTGAAACAAAAATAAAAATTGTGAGTACTGTGTGGAAGTTGCCAATAATTGCCATTATTGAGAGACAATTGTTTTGAGAAGGAGTTTGTTTGAGAGTTGAAGTTTTTTTGAGAATTTTGTTTAAGAGTTTTTGAGAGTTTTAAGAAGGATAATCGTATTATTTTTTCGAACCTCTTTGAAAGGTGTTGTGAGTTTTTTATTGATATAATCAATCCTAAAGTCCGAGTGAACTATTTCATTTAGCATATATCACAAAGCATTATACAATTTTTTGCAACTTAATTACAAATTATGCATCACTGCAACGAAGGATAAATCAATAGTTTAATGAAAAATAAACGAATTTCCTAATTTCAAATAAGATTTCTTACCTTTTGGAGCCGCATTAACTGTAAAATAAACACATTAAAATTAGATGAATACAAACATAAGCATTATGAATTGTTTAATTGAATCGTCATCAATGAAATATCTTTTTAAAATTTATTTCGAAAAAAGGTCTTTTATTCTAACCAGAAAAATTATTTTTTTTTAGTGAATAATCATACTTACTGAAGCCAACAAAGGACAAGACAACTATAGCGATAATAGATATTTGTTTCATTGTGATTTTAGTTTGAAGCTGGGTTCCCAAGGATCGACAACTAAACACTAGCAACAGACAACTAAGTGTTACAGCTATTTATATCAATGATAAAACGTCAGCTGTATTTATTTAGATTACTCATGTTATCATCTTCAATTTGACTAGCTAAAAGTGCTGTAAAAATCGTAAATATTTATTACATATATGAAATTTATATAGTTTCTTTTTGAATGTCTAATAGTGTTATTTTATGTATGATAAACGTTTAAATATTGGTTTTGTAAATAAGTTTAAGCTTGAAAACTATACAATAAAAAAAAAAAAAAAAAAATATATATTTTTTAATGTATCCCATTTAAAAATGTTATATGTTCCAACACAGCACAAAACAAATATAATTTCCAACTTCAGAAAAATTCACTTCTTTCAAATAACTTTTTAATTTAATCAAAAATATTGGTCTGTTTCATATTAATTTAAAATTGCAGTAAAAATCCAACATTTTTATTTATTAAGGAAGGATAAATTATTTTATGCAATAGGAATGATACCGATGATCAAAGGTTCTTAGGAAAGATCAAATATTTAATGTTAAAACTTTTACAGTTTTTCAAAGGCTCTATTTTGATATGCCCAGGTTTACTTCGTTAGCAAACTGTTTTACATACAAGTAAAATTTAAAAGATTATCACTAGGCAAAACCGGGCCTGAATGGCCGAGTGTCTGGCGCTCAGTACCACAGGTTTCGGGTTCGAGTCCCGGCGGTGCCCTGGATGTGTGTAGTGGTTCGGAATCCACTTTAAACCGTAGGCCCCGGTCTAATATGAACGTAGAGCGTTGCGGGTGCATTGTTACTCCGCGTCCGTAGCTTATCTTTAGGTTACACGCGCCCCCTGGGTAATGCAAAGTGAGTAACGTCTGTGCAGCGCTTACCTTAAGGCATCCAAGACAGCTGTCTAAGTGTTTGCAAGCTGCATTAGAAAAAAATCATTAGGCAAAACTAACATTTTAAAGATAAGAAAAGCATCTAAACAAGTAAAGGTAATTTTCTCATTTAAAAATTTATTTAGACCATTTCGAGAGAGAAGGTGATGAATTATTTTCCCACGTAGTAATTGTTAAAGCAACGTGGATATCGAAAAAAAAAAATTTAACTCAATAAAAAGTTTATGCAATAGCGCCATTATAAAAGTTCGAAGTTGATTTTTTTGTAAGCAAGAAAATTTTTTCACAATCATGAAAACAGTATATTGAGACTCCAGAAATTTTAATGAGTTAATCAGTAGCAATGAAACGAAAATATATTTAATGCAGAATTCAAAAGTAATTAAATTAATTGAATACAAGTAATATAAAAAAAAATTTTTTTTAAGTCAATTCCTACTTTTTTTTTACTATATTGCAGAAAAGTCCTTTACAAATAAAGTTGAAATTTTGCTTTTACATCAGGCGCCATCTATTATTAGATGCATGCAACTTAAATCTAAAAAAAAACTAAAATGAATTAATTAAATTTAATGAATGAATTAATATTTGAAAAACTGTATCAACATCCAGTGTCATCCACTACAAGTTAAAAAAAAATTTTTGAACTTGAGTGAATGAATAAAAAGTATTTTATTAACTATTGACAATTTGAACAAGATATATATAGGGAGAGTGTGAGCTAATAGAAGGAATTGAAAAAAAAAAAAGAGACAAGAAAGAAAAGAACAAAAAAAAAAAATTATTATATCATATTGAAGAATGCCAGATATTCCACCTCTGCATAAAACTTCGACAAATATAGTTAGCTTTTTGCAATAAAATGAATTTGTTTCAAATACCTTTTCATTTTAATTGTGTTGTTGTTTTAATGCAACTCGCAATACAGAGACAGTTAACACAGGGCCGGATTTAGATGAAAAGAGGCCCTAGGCTATTCCACTTATGAGGCCCTTTCCCTCCCCTTTTTAAGTTTGTAAATTACATGAGAGATAATAAAATACATCATTACTGTGATATATATCAATATGTTAAATGAAACATGTTGGGATGGGTACTAATCGATGCTAGCTTCTTTGCCTCATACTCTTGTAGCTTTTTTTTCTTGCGTTTGCAAGCTCCACTTTCAAATCTTTTGCTCGTTCTTAGATTATAATATAGAACAAAATATTTGAGTTGCTAATTATTGTGCATAAATAAAAGTTAAGAACTTAGCTAGAATTCCGCGAAATGAAAATATTGTCACAAAAACTTTTTGCAATAGTCTATAAACACTTCACTAAAGTATTGAACCTACTGAACTCAAAAGGCGAGAATCAAATGATCGTGTACGCAATCCTAAAATAAGAATCTTTTCTAATTTTAGGTATTTCATATCATCGAAGTAATACGAATATAACCGAACGTCGGGATATCAATAGGTCTGTTCGTTTGTCTGTTCCAATCTGCACTTTATTTATGCAAGAACAAACCAGAGCTTAGTAGCATAAGGCGCGTCAATATTTGCGATAGCAATCAATGAACGTATGGACTATATTTTGGTTCATTCTAGTATATACAAACGATCAGACCCAATGAGCCGAATACGTTGATCTTAACCAATACATGTTTATTTATTAGTCATATGTGTAGAATTTCTCCTTATTTACGATTCAGTGTTTTAGTGTGTACTATTTTAAGAATAGTGCAATTCTAATTTTGCTAACAATTTGAATGTAGGCCCTCTTGATCTTGAGGCCCTATCCGGCACTGCATAAGCACGGGCTGCACCTCTGTTACTCACTGAGCACTATCAAGGGGGGCACATGTAACTTGAAGATATGCTAAGGTCGCGAGTAACACTACCCCTACTCTACGATCTTATTAGACGGGGACCTACGGTTAAAAATGGATCCCGAACCACTACAAACATTCATGGCCCCACCGGACTCGAATCCGAAACCTGTGATGCCAAGCCCCGGAGCGCTAGCCACTCGACCATCAGGCCCCTTCACTTTAATTGTGGGAATTTCCGAAAAAAAAATTAATCTGTGTAATATTAACTTAAAATTGCAATAAATATCCGACGTAATTTTTTTCTCTATCTTAGAAATGATCAACAATTTCATAAATAAGCTGTTATTACCCCTTATTTGAAGTCATGAAATTTAAATACTTTACTTAGTTATGTATAGGTTTCTGTCGTCAGCATACTTGATGCTTTTAATAAAAATTTAATTAAAAAAAATCATTATCTGTTAGTACTGACATTTTAAATATCAGAAAATCAAAAAAAAAAAAAAAAAAAACTGCGTCCACTAAAACTGCGAAAATTAGAAAATATGCGTCCATTTAAAACTTTAAATAGATCGCTATGAGACAGAAGGCGATGAATAATTTCCGCATGTAGCGATTGGAGAAGAAATGTGGATGGCGTAAAACAAATTTAACCAAACAAAAAAAAACAAATATTCTTTAATATTATTTAATATTCACATATAAGTGGGCCTGAATGGCCGAGTGGCTAGCGTCCGGGGCTTGGTATCACATAGTTTGAGTCCCGGTGGTGCCATGGATGTTTGTAGTGGTTCGGAATCTACTTTAAACCAAGGTACCGGTCTGATATGATCGTAGAGCGTTGCGTGGGCATTGTTACTCCACGTCCGTGGCTTATCTTCAAGTTACACGCGCCCCTGGGTACTGCAGAGTGAGTAACGTCTGTGCAGCGCTTGCCGTAAGGCATCCAAGACAGTTGCATTAGAAGAAAAAAATATTCACATATAATGAATTAATCATATTTTTCATTGAAACTAATGGAATAATTTTTTTAACTCAAAATTGTGTCGGTTTTTGATTAAGTATAAAATTGATTGCACTTAATGAAATATTTGTTGTATCACAATAACAAAAATTTTGAAATGATCTTTAAAAATTAATCAGGCCGTTACAAAGCTATATGTAGTACAGTTTATTTTTTATGGCTTGTCTATAATTGATATATTTACGACACTATTTCCATGCCTTTTTCAAACAAATATGAATATTTATTTCATCATATACTTCGATGTGATGTGAAATTTCCCAGCTGCTAAAACCATAATATAGTTTATTTTTAAGTTGTGTGGATAAGAAACATAAAGGTGTCCTTTTAGATAGAGGAAGTCAACATGTAATACGTAATGTCACAATGAGTCACTGTCTGCCCTCATTTTTTTCACTGTGCATCAGTGGACCATTGAACAAATGATTCTCACTTGAATGTCGCATGAGTGAGCAAATGATTCTAATTTGCATGTAGCATGAGAGACGTATTATAAATCTTCTACCTGTTAATTTGACTGTCGATGTGAGAGACATTGCCACAATCGTCATGAAATCTCCCTATGTTTGTAAGGCCTGGATCGCCGAGTGGCTAGCGCTGTGGTGCTCGGTATCACGGGTTTCGGGTTCGAGTCCCGGCGGTGCCGTGGATGTTTGTAGTGGTTCGGAATTCACTTTAAGCCGTACGTCCCGGTCTGTTTACCCCTCGTGTGCGACAAACCAAAATCACCAAAAAGTTTCGCCATTATGATTATTATTGTTGTTGTTGTTTAATTTTGATATTCAATTATAAATATCATATTCAGATATGTAGTGGCCTGAATGGCCGAGGGGCTGGCGCTCGGTACCACAGGTGTCGGGTTCCAATCCCGACTGTTCCATGGATGTTTGTAGTGGTTCGAATCCACTTTAAACCACAGGTCCCGGTCTAACAAGATCGTAGAGCTTTGCTGGGGGCATCGTTACTCCATATCCGTGGCTTATCTTCAAGTTACACGCTTCCCTGGGTAATGCAAATTGAATAACGTCTGTGCAGCGCTTGCCTTAAGGCATCCAAGACAGCTGTCTAAGTGTTTGCAAACTGCATTAGAAAAAAGACAACGATGATGTTTGAAATGATTTAAACATCAAAACGCTGTTTGAATCAGCGACATACAGTGGGTAAAAAAAAAGTATTGGCAATTGCCTTAATTTATTCATATTCTCAAATAAATAAAATGTTATGCAATTTTAGCTGTCGTAATTAAATACAAGACATCTTAGATATATAAAAATAGTAAAAATTTTATTTTAATTTGTATTTTCTACGATTTTTCTTTCAAAAACGAAAATTTGCATGTCAAAAAAGTATTGGCAAAGTTTTAACTGCTATGCAAATTTTGTTACATTGAAGTCACGTGTTTCGCCTGATAAGAAACTCTACCGGTATAAAGTCTGCAAAACTACTCCAAAAGTGTCTATGCATTATTTTGCGATTACTGCAGTAAAATGACTTCGAAATAGAAGGAGTTGGACGTTAGTGTTAAAAACACGATTATTAGGCTCAGAAATGAAGGTTTAACTTATCGTGCTATAGGAGTGCAGTTCAATATAAGTTTATTTACTGTAAGAAGTGTTGTAAAAAGTTCAAGGAAACAGGATCAACGGAAAATAAGACTAGAAGTGGACGACCTCGAATATTTTCTAAAAGAGAAGAACGTGTCATTATTAACAAGGTTAAGAAAAACCCTAAAATAAGTGCACCCCAGATAGCTAGAGATGTTGCTTTCACTTCGCAAAAGACTTTCAGCGTACAGACTGTACGGAATGTTTTACACGAGAGAAGTTATTATGGAAGGGCAGCTAGAAAGAAACCATTCATCTCGGAAATAAATAGGAGAAAGAGGTTAGATTTCGCAAAATCCCACGTTGATTTATCTGAAGAGATTTGGAACACAGTTATTTTTTCCGACGAATCAAAGTTTAACATTTTCGGCAGTGATGGACGAAGATATGTGTGGAGGAGGCCAAATACTGAATTGGAAAAGCAACATTTAACTGCTACTGTAAAACATGGTGGAGGCAGCGTCTTAGTTTGGGGCTGTATGGCAGCTAATGGAATTGGCAACCTGCATTTTATTGATGGTATTATGACAGCACGTACATACATTGACATTTTTCGCCATAACTTAAAAATCAGTGACCAAAAACTTGGCTTGGGAACATAATTCGTTTTCAACAAGACAATGACCCCAAGCATACAGCGAATCTCATCCGTGAATGGCTACTCTACAATGCTCCTCGCCAATTAAAAACCCCACCTCAATCGCCTGACATCAATCCAATTGAAAATTCTTGGCACCTGCTGGATCTAGAAATCAAGAAACATAAAATTTCAAGTAAAGATGACCTCAAACGTTTACTCTTGCAAGAGTGGCATAAAATTCCCAACAGTACAACAAAGACCTTAGTTTTCTCTATGAGAAATAGATTACAAGCTGTTATAGATGCAGAAGGTATGCATACAAAGTACTAAACATATACTGATTTTGTTTTCGCTCATAATTTTGTCAATTTCATAATTTTGCCAATACTTTTTTTATTATGTAAAATTTGGATTTTCTCGTAGATTTTGACTAAAAAAATATTTAAATGAAAATTTCGTTATATTTTTTTGTCTTTTCTCCTTCTGTAATCGCTATGTTAAAATAAAATTTGTAAACATACTTTGTTAGCAAATATGATCATTTATAGGCAATTGCCAATACTTTTTATCCACTGTAGAACTGGTTGTTTTTCCAAAATAATTCCTTGTCCCTTCTGGTTTTGAGTTTTATTTTTTTTTTATTTGTGTTTCGATGGTGTTTGTCTTACACATATGTGCGTTTGTTTAAACGCAATCATATTTTAGTTTTCACATGCTAATTTATGAATTGGGACCTGAATGGCGGAGTGGCTAGCGCTCTGGTGCTCGGTGCCACAGGTTTCGGGTTCGAGTCCCGGCGGTGCCATGGATGTTTGTAGTGGTTCGGAATCCCCTTTAGACAGTAGGTCCCGATCTCATATGACTGTTGAGCGTTGGGCGTAGAGCTGACAACGCTACCCCGTAAAAGAAAAACATCTCTCGTCTCGAAATCTGCCAGTAGGTACAGGGCCTTGGCCCGCTACGGGCTGTTGCACCAATGATGATGATGGTGAATTTAACAATTGTCTTACTTTGTGACTAGCAAGCATGTAATGAAGTTTCAATTTATTTAGCTTTCAGAGACACGAAAACTCAATGACCAATGCAATTACATATGTAAGAGCCTTGCTCTAACAAAACTTTCGCCAAAAAGAATGTAATAAGTTATAAAATAACTAAGAAACATTTAAAAAATTATTTTAGAAATATTGATTAAACAGAGTTTTAGAACAGAAAAGGCAAAATAAGGCTTTCTTGATGTTGTTTTTTGGTAGATAACAGTAATAACAGTAGATATTTTTTTTATTATCGCTTTATATCCATTATTAATGTAATTAGTAGGTGAATGTGTATATGATTTCAATCAAATATGACATTTTTTTACAAAAATTAGCGAAATAAACCATTTTTTAATGTAATATGATTAAGAAATTTTAATTTTTATTGATGTTATAAAATTTTACAATGTTTAGATGCATATTCAGAATAACATTTACATTTCGATGAATAGAAATTATTTTTATTTTTAATTTAAAAGTTGGCGATCCAAATTTTAATGCCTCAAATACATATTTCTGTAATACTACCCAATTGTTTTTTTTTTTCATCTAGCATTTCTGAAATTATACAATAATTCAGTTTAAAACTTTTGTGAAAAAAAATTGCTTTTTTTTTTTAAATACATAACAACAAAAACAATAAGATATATTTAAATTATGAATTGTAGGGGTTTGAATTTAAAAACAAAAGAAATTTTTATTAAATAATATTGCATAATATTTACAGGAATTCTAAAGAAAATATAACAATCAATTAAATTAATCGAAGTTCCAATGTATAACAACTCTTAACAAATGTTTAAAATTTATTTTTAAAAAATATTTATAAATCATTAAAAAATTATTTACTTTGTGAATAGCTAATAATAAATTCCTCTTAATTCTTGAGAAATTCTATCATTATTAAATTAATCATATACATTGTTTACGACATGCATCATCATCAGCATCATCTGCCCAAAAGCCCCACAGTGGGTCAAGACCGTCTGCCTAAAGGCAGATTTAAATTAAAAATACATATATGGCTAATTTAAATTAAAAATACACATCTGAATATTTTATTTTTCATAATGCAGCTGGCAAACACTTAGACAGCTGTCTTGGATGACTT